>JACAGA010000021.1:7797411-7865623 GCA_029231665.1 Morus indica
ATTTTGCTCATCAAGAAAATATTATTCTTCTTGTCCTTTAGTTGTAAGCATAAAATTGGTATGGGAGTTGAGGGTATTTAAGTCATTTCCTATTGTTTTGTGCAGGAACCAGAGTTCTATGAATACTTGAAAACGCATGACCAGGAAGTTCAGCAGTTCAATGAATAGAACATTGATGTAAGCTTGTCAAGAAAAACAGGAACTTTTTTTTTTGGCGCATGTTTCTCTTGAACTTTGTGCAATTTAATATTTAAGGACTCCTTTATTTCACTGATTCAAATTAATTTTAAATTTTTACAGTAAAAAAACTCTCAGAAAATATCACATTTAATTTTTTCTGCTACAGTGAAAAGTTCTCAGAAAATATGACATCTCAACTCGAATTGAAAATTCGAATCTGCGAAGTGAACGAGGCCGTTTGAAAAGCCTTTCCCAGTTTATTTTATTAATTTAGTTCAGTTTATTTTACTAATTTAGTTCAGTTTAACTCAGTTTGAACCGTGAAAATAGTTTAAATTCATTTTTAGTAAGCATGGAGTTCAAATTATATTTCCCGTTTAAACTGAATTAAACTGTTCAGCTTAGAGTTTAACTCCCCTCGTAAATTTAACCGTTCAAACTATTTTTAAACAGTAAAAAAGTGTTAACTCTCTCTGCATTTTAGATCTACCAAACACGAATTTAAATTTTATTCTATGTTCAAATTAAAATTTTAACTGCACATCCAAACACTAATTTGAACTACACAGGGGCTTAATAAAAGTTCAAACCAGTAAACTAAACAGGGGCTTAATAATTTACGGTTCGTAGGTTTAAACCTATGAAAAAAACACTGTTAGTCTTGAATCTGTGAAAAAATTATAGGTTTTTTTAGCACTTGTGCTTCATGAACTTCTTGTGTCAACTTCTCATATTTTGCACTATCATTCGTGAAAAGTAGTTTTCATTTATTGTCCCTAAATTAGTCTTGGTATTTGTTAGGTATTTTTATTAGTTGGCAATTTATTGGTAGTTTTGTAAAAATTTAGAAAACATATTCTAGAAGATTTTGAATTGCAGAAGAAAATTCATAATCAGATTTGAAATTGAGGTTGCAGATTTTGTTAAGTTGTGATAAGTGCAGATAAGGATTAAAAATGGTGATTTGAATTTGGAAGGAAGATGGTTTATATGCATATAAAGTGATATGGATTTAGTTTTAAATTTAAATGGAGATATAGTTTACAAGTCAAGATTAATTCAGATTTGATTGTTTTTGTGAAGTAATTGGAATATGATGTTGAGAAGATTTAAATTCAAGTTCAAGAGTTGCATATTTGAATTTATTGGAGATGATTTGGCTGCACTTGGTCAGTAATTTGTGTGAGATAAGCTTTGGGATTTAAATATTAAAATACTACAAACGTGGAGGTGTGGTGTAAGTAGACAAATATTGGGTTTGGTTTAAAAGTTCAAGGAGTTGTTCTTTTGGAGTGTAACTTGAGTGTAGTTTTTGAGTTGAATTTGAGTTATAATTTGAGTTGAAGTTAGAACTTGAATAAAGTTGAGTAAAATTGAGTGAAGTTAAAACTTAAAAGAACGTGAACTTAAATAAAGTTGAAACTTGAGTTGTCTTTTTTTGAGTTTTATGTGTAAAAGAACATGCCCTTGGGGAGAAGAATTTGTGGAGATTCTATTTTGAGAAAAAAATTGCAAAAGATTTTCCAGAGAGATTTTCTTGTGGAGTTATTTTGAAATGTGATTATGTGTGATATTCTTTTAAGAGAATCAGAGAGATTTTACTGGTGAGATTGTGTAAATATTTTGAGGAGAAGAATTTGTGAAAATAATCTAAGAGAGAATTATAGAGAAAAAAAAGATCTTTAGGAGAGAGATTCTTGAGCAGCTTTAGATGTCTTATTTTAAGGACTTGCGTTTAGCTTATTTTGCATGGTTTTAATAGAGAAAATATCCAGAGAAAAAGTTTGTGAGTTTGAGAACTTTTACAGAGAAATATTCAGAGAGATGTATGTGCTTTTGAGAGCCTTTGAGTATAAATCATTACATCTTTCAGGAGAGAGGCTTGTTGCTTTTAGGAGGGAGCTCTGCCAATCGAAGGGAATTCACTGGGTGAATAGAAGACGTGTGGTGCACGCTAAACATCATCACTGTGAAAATTCGTCACAGCGGTGTCCTGTGTGAATAAGTCTGTTAGTGTATGTAATTTCTAGAACATGGTGAACTATTTGCTATCTGGGTGTAGCCCTGTAGATGTAGGTGTGCACACCGAATTGCGATACCATATTGCATGTTCTTTTTATTTTTGCACTTTATTCTGCTCCATAAATTGAACATAATTACTCTAGATCTTATTTAATTAAGCAGTGTCCCATACTGTGCTACAACACCATCTAGAACACTAAACGTATAATTAGATCTTTCACGTGGTATCAGAGCGGTTCACTGACCATTCGCCTGGTGAGATCTTGGGAGATTAATCTATTATGTTTGGAATGGATATTCTGAAGGAAGGATTGTCAGTTATATGTCCCCTTTGCTTGATGGTGCAAATTATTGATATTAGAAGGCCTGGATGAAGCCTTTCATCAAGTCCTTAGATGAGAAGGCCTGACATGTTGTTCTAAATGAGTGGACTCATCCTGTAACTAAGGATGCTGAAGGGAAGGAGTCTCTAAAGCCTAAAGTCTCATGGTCAACTGATAAAGACAAATTGGCTAACTACAACTCTCGTGCTTTCAACGCGATTTTCAATGGAATGATCAACACCAACCAGTTCAAGTTAATATCTACATGTGACTCAGCGAAAAAGGCGTGGGAGATTTTGGAGATCGCTTATGAGGGCACCGTCAGATTGTCTAAGTTGCAGATTTTGTCTATTAGGTTTGAAAATTTCTGAATACTTGAAACTGAAACGATTACAGGTTTCAATTCTCGTTCTGTAACATAGCTAATGAATCATTTGCTCTTGGTGAAAAATTCTCAAGGTAAAACTGATCAAGAAGGCGTTAAAATCGTTGTCTTTGAGTGATGCGAACCCCACGCGACCTGCATTGAGACCCCACAATAATACTTTGATAGAATGCCTAGAAAAGCTACAATACAGATTCGTGATTGGTTGGACTTTGACCCGACGTTTATAAAGATATGTGAACCATAGGTATAAGTAGATGAAAACCTTGACCCAACGACTATAAGAGTCACGAATGCCACAACAAAAAAACTACCTTGATAAGTTCAAAAAGTTTAAAAAGTACTTTAAAGAACCCAAGAGGAACAACCTTACAATAATTTTATTATCTCTGACAACAACTCTCCTACAATGGTGCCCAAGAGCTCTATTTATAGGCCAGCATAAAAACACACAAAATACTAAAATAATCCTCACCTAACACAAGAATATTCTAAGAAATAAACCCCAACAATTATGCACGCCCACAAAGAATGAGAAAGTGGCAATTAAAATCCCAAAATTGGAATTTGAAAGTAGCACAATTGGGCAACTGATTTGACTCAAAACTGGAAACTTTTTAGGCTGAAAATGCTCTGAAAATTGGCTGAAAATTGTCTGAAAATTGTCTTTCAAGTATCCAAGGAATGGGAAAGTCAACCTCCAAAATTAGAAACAAAATCACCCGTAAAGCTTCTAGAAATTGACGCCAAATTGGAATAGGAATGCCCCAAAGTAATCAGCCCATTTGCCAATAAATCACACCATTCATGCTTGGGGAAGCCCATCAACGACTTGGAACCATGTTCATTATTTGGGCCCAACTTGCAATTTGAAGCAGTCCATAATTCTTGAATGAGTCCATTAAGCGCTTCTTTTAAGTCTCTCGGCCCGTGCTTTGTAATTGGTCTAACTGGTATAAGCAATAAATTTATGGATTCAGAATGATTTATAAATTTAAAATTATTTTTAATTTAGGTGTATTTTTATAAGAAAAAATATTATAATAAATTATAAATTATGATTCGAATCATGACACGTATCTACCATATAATGTTGTTTCTTGATTCCTTTGAGATTCGCCTACAAAGTCACGACCCTTTCCGTTGTCTCGTTATTATTTTAAATAGATCTATGTATCCTGCTCCGATCTGATTACTTAGATGACTGCTTCAAAGGGATATACAAAGCCTTTGTCTTGAACTGCCAGTTCATAAATGCTGTGAAATTACAGCGTATCCAGTTTCTTCAGAATTGTGTCATTGAACTTTCTGGAGTGGACATCCCAACCGCATACCAACATGCCTTTGTTTTCATTCGGCAATTGGCAATGATCTTTACGGGAGGCACTTTTTACGAAAACTAAGGTATGATTTGTTTGTTTTTCGTTAATAGAAAACCTGATAAGGTGTTTGTCGTTCTTCATCGAACTTAAAAAAGCTTTTTCATCAGATCATCCCAAAAAGCTGTCATTTCGAGAACTAACTACTGATGAGAAGGAGGTTTTAAAGAGTTTTCCTTTTCTTCCGTTTAGTATGTATTCTTGCGTTTTAACTTGTGCTTTGTTCTTGGTTGTTTCTTGTAGGAAGTGTTTCGCAAAGTTTATGAGTGGAAGTTCATGAACTGCCAGATACCTTTCCTTTATTGTGTTCTAGGTTGAGGCTACCTCTGCATTTACAAAAGTTGCTTCTTTAAATCTCAAGCCGGTCTATGTAAGTGTAACTTTAGTTTTCGCCATTGCAATTACTGGGTAGCAAAGATGCTATAAAATCTCTCAAATCCCTTGTGTTTGTGAATCTATTTAGTACGAAAGTATCGTTTTTGACCGACCTGAAAACATATTTGTTTTGGTTGTAGTATGTAGTATCTCTTCGCGAAAGAGCTCAACAAAGAACCGATGCATTGACAGAATCCAGGTTTCTGATCATCATGTTGTCTTTTAGACTTCTTTATGTCTTTTTTTTTTTAATTTTTTTTTTTTATTTTTATGTTTGAGATTCTCATCCTAACATGCTTGTAAAGGCTATTATTCTAGTCTTCTTGTTGGTTTAAAATCATTGGGAATGAGATGTGCGGAAGTGATGATGAAGAAGAAGATTATACCGAGGATGAAGAAGGCAATGCCGCTTTCAGTTCTTCCTGGTTACTAGGAAGTCATTCCAAGTATAGCGATCACATCTCTCCATTTCTTTTCTCTTCTTAATTTGATTTCTTCGGGATAATTTACGTTTTGTGTGATTGGTTAATTAACAGGGCTAAACAACCTAAAGAATCGAACAAGAAGAGGAAAAAGAAGATTTTCCATGGATGAAGATGTGGAGTCCTTGGTGCTTAGTACAGATGAAGAAGATGGTTATGCGACTGATATGGTTCCTTCCCACGAGGAAGATGATGAAAATAGAGAATCATCAAAAGAACAAAAGAAAACGAAACCCTCAACGAACGCGTCGAAGAACAAAATGACTCGCCCTAAGAAATCGAGGAAACGAAAGAGGGCAAGTTCTAGATAGAGGATTGAGTAGTTGAAGAGAATGTAGTTCATGTAAAACGGTTCTCCTGTATTGCAATTTTGACCTAAAGATTTGTTTTTCTTGTTTGGCTTATTACACGAGGCAGAGCTAATGTCATAAAGACAAATTTTCATGGTAAAGAGGCCTACTCGGAGCTTCAAATTGCTTCATTCACAGAATCATTTTGTTTATAATATTTTTTTCGTTTCTCATTACTATGTCGAGTGAATGAGTTTAGAGCAACATATATTACATATTTACGTGTGTATATATATATATATATATATATATATATATTCTTCTTGGTCTAATGAAGCCGTATGGCATAATTCTTCATATAGGAAAATTAAATGTAAGAAATGTGGTTGACCTGTTTACCTTGCATTAAGGTTTATATATTTGACTTTGAAATTCCTGTTGGACCATCACAAACAAGAGCATATAACTAGCTCTAGGCAAAACAACTTTAGCGAAGAATAACAAAAAGAAGAGCACACCAAGTTGCTAAAACAATATATTAAGACCCTTGAGAAGACAGGAATTCTCCTCTTTCCTCTTTTCTTTTTTTTTCTGTCACTTTGTTTGCATTGAAAATTTTGAAAAGGAGGAGCCTAGTTATTGACCTAAACCTAGCTGATACAATACAATACAGGTTCATTATTCCAAATTACTAACAATATCCGCACTACCCTGAAAATCATTATTTTTCTTCTACATCTACAATGAACAAATCATCCACAAGGATTTGAATGCTGTTTCTGTTTACTTGAACACGAGCAATGGGCCTTCGTATCAGCAAGCGTCTGCATCGAAAAGCGAAAAAATGATATACATTAAGGGGAGGTAGAGTTAGAAAGGCCGATAACACGAACAATGTATGATAGGTTAGCTAGTCAGGTGCCAACGTTGTTGGGAAGTGGCTAGTTCACCTTAATGTTCGAGGTTATCAGTTTTACTTGAAGAACAAAACAGAAGGTAATTGAAGTTGGTTCGGATTCATTTCGTCGGATCTAGAATTCGACAATCCATTGTACCTTAACTTGCTTCTGAAGGTCCTTAATGTATTCAACTGCCAATTCTAACTTGTCAGCTATGCTTGTTTGCTGTCAAAAAAAGGTGAATGAAAACAATTTAAGCCCGTTCATTTCATTGATTCGAATTTAAAATTCGAGTTTTATTTCAGTAAAAAATTTTAAAAAACAGTCACATCTAACTTTTTTATTATAATAAAAATCTCTCGCATAAAGTCACATTTCAACTCAAATTTAAAACTTGAATCAACGAACTAAATAGACCTTTAGTTTCTAAAAAAGGAAGAAAACACATCACAGAAAAGAAAAAGAGATCGAATAATTCGAGATTAGTGAGCGTCTAAGTTACCTTGTCAATGTTCGGAAAAAGATCCTCCAATCTCCTCATCCTTTCACTAATCCGAGTTCTTCTCACCTAAAATCATGATACAATATTTTGTAATGAATTATTTTCCCAGCTTAGTTTGGAATGAGCAACAAAATCATCTCAATTCCGAATGCTCGATCGTCAACAAAACCAAAAACGAATCGCAACATAAACGGAGGACAGTAGATTTTTTTTTTTCTTACCCTCTCTGCGATGCTGCGCGGGTGAGTGGCAAAGCCTCTTTTGGCTCGAATTTTGCAAGGAACAGAGCCCTGAAAATGCAAGACCTTCTCTCTACTAGGCATCCCAAAATTCTTCGGCAAGCTCAAATGATGCGTCAAAACTGTGTTCTGTTGCTGCAAGAGAACATTAACACTCATTAGTGACACAAACATAGTGGCGAAAAGGAATGACAGAAAAGAACACAATCTACAAATTTTTACCTGAATTTCTAATGCAGTTGAACTAGAAAACATCTTCACATCATTGTGATCTCGGGTTCTTTCGAGGCTATTGAATGAAGAATTATTATCCCAAGCAGAATCATTCCCATTTTCAGCAATCTGGGGCATTTTCCTTGAGCATGTAGGTGATCCAGATGAGAAATTTAATTGATCATTACCAAGTATACCGTCTCCTCTCATAGCAGTAAATCCTATTTGTTCATTAAAGAATTAGTCATACATCTAATTTTATTACAAAAAAAAAAAAAAAACGAAAAACAAAAACAATAATAAAACCTTACCGTTGTTGTGGGGGGTTAAATGAGAGAAAAACTCAGGCGGAGAGCTACTTTGCCTAACGAGATTATTCCTATTAATGGTGTTGACATTAATTGTAGTAGTGTCATCATGATCAAGAAAAGCTTGATCAAAATGTTGAGCTTGATGATCTGATTCCTGATCTGATGAAAACTCTTCTTCCTTCATAAAAATGGACGGTAGTGATGATGATGATGGTCCATAATCACAAATGTACCTCTCTAACATCATTTCCACTTCTGGGCTTGAAGGCGGCCAACAAACCAAGTTATTTGATGAGTCCATCATCATCTTCTGACTACTGTGTAAAACACTCATTGCTCCTTCTTTACTTTCTTTTTTTGTTGCAAATTTGCCCCTTTAAGAAGACAAAAATGGAAAAAAAAATTCAGATCTGTGTCAGAAAAGAAATAAATAAGTAGGAATAGCAAAGTTCGGAGATTTTTGTTCTAGTTTCAATAATTCAGTGAAGAAATAAAGTACCTTTCCTTTCTGGGTTTGAGTTAGAATCCTTTTTTTCTCTTTCTTTTGTGAGCTAAATTAAGGAGAGAGAGAGAGAGAGAGAGAGAGAGAAGGTGGACTCCAACAAGGCAACAACGTTTGTTAATATGTTTGGTGCAAACTCCAAACTGAAACTTTTTATCGAGTCCAAATTATTAAACAAACCTTGGGGTTTCACTGTTATTACGAAAAAGCCATTGGAATGATGAGAGAAAGAGAGAAAGCTGTCACTCTTTTGAGTTGACCGTTGACCAAGACTTTTTAGATGTGAATATGCATCGGTTCTTATCTTCAAGCCTTGACTGAGGATGTCGGCATTAAAAACAGATACACATATGACATAGTTTTCAACTATAAATTTAATTTAATTATGCTTTTAACTATATGATATGATCATAAATTATATCAAATTAAATAAAATACATATGACCATTTAATGGAATTTGATCGTAAAGATACGACACTTAAAAATTGTGTTCTATGCTAGATTATATTTCATACCCTTTTAAAGAATTCAAAAAAAATAAAAAAAAAAATCCTATTAATGATAATGGTTAGATCAATTGATCACAACAATATTAAATAAAAAATATATATATTTTTAAAAGAAAATTGTTTGAGATTTGACAATACATTCTCTCCAATTTTTTTTATATCTGCAAATTTTGACAACCAAATCATATTAGAATTAAAATTACTCATTTTTTATTTGATATTTGAAAACAAAAAATGAAACTTTGAGATTGCTAAATAGCAGACAAAATTAATAGGAAGAATTCACGGCTTTTCCGAAACAATATTGTAAAACTTAATAAACATATGATAAGTTTGTATTGCAATTTGCAAAGTACCGATTATCGTTTCTTTTACACCTCACCAAGAATTATCTTCTTTTTTTTTCAACGTTATTTGAAATATTCAAAATACAAAGTTTTCTTGAGCTTAAAAGCAGATTAATTAGTGGGTAATTAAGAAGAGCTAAGAATAGGATATATATACGATGCTTTGCTTATGGGCTAAGCGACTCTAGTTTAACATGGAGAGCTTATCTGATAATCTTGACATATACTTCTAATTAAAATTTTTATTATTTACTCTTAATTTATAATTTTTATGGTCAAATAATTACACAAATAAAAAAATATTTATTAATAATAAAAGATAAAAATTTAAACTCATATATTTTTAAAGATAAATTCTCTATTTTTTTTAGTTCATTTGGTTTGTCTTTTTTTTTGTGAGGACTAATACTATAAAAATAACGAAACGTAACTTATCAAATGGGTGTTTGGGTCAACCCAAGAGGCAATAATAATAATATATATATATATATATACTTCTACTATTTATTTTTAATTTATAATTTTTATAATAAAAAAATTATACAAAAAAATATATTTATTAATAATAAAAGATAAAAATTTAAACTCATATACTTTTAAAAATAAATTCTCTATTTTTCGAATTCATTTGGTTTGTCTTTTTTTGTGAGGACTAATACTATAAAATTAAAAAAAAAACGTAACGTATCAAATGGGTGCTCTTTGGGTCAACCCAAGAGACAATAATATATATATATATATATGTATATTTATATATACGCTCACTGTCCTGTCCTTTGTTTAGGGGCATGCATATTCTCAGATAACTTTAAACCTTTTGTTTTTCTTGTCATTTTCACTTACACTTCAACTCTTACAAGTGGCCGGACTCTAATCCAAGTTTCCTTTTGTTTTCTTCTTTAGTATTCATAGAATGTAATATTGTCTTGAAGAAACATAGTACTTGATAGGATTACTTTATTTTTACTTGAGATGCATTATTCAAATGTTTAGTTGTTATATTGTACTTGAGATGCATTATTCAAATGTTTAGTTGTTAATTATATTGGTGTTGTTGTTGTTGTTTATCTTTTTGGGTACAAAACCTAGTTTTCAAACCGTTCTTTAAGGTATAGATATAGGATTTTTTTTTAAAAAAAGTGTACAAGTGGAATGAGGAGAGAGGTGCTTTGTTTTTTGTTTTTGGCTTGGAAACATCGAGAGAGGTTAAAATAGTACTCTTTTTATATACTGAGAAACTATTAGGCGTTTCTTTTTAAATTTAAATCACAATTCAATTATTTTGTGTGAGAGCAAATACTATAGTTAAAAAATTGAATTTAAATTTTTATGAGATATTATACTATAGTAAAAAATTTTAAGTTGTGAAAAGAATAGCATAATATGAGAGGTGTATTTGATAAAATTCCTGCACTTTACCGGCCTACTTGAGCCTTTTTATTTATTTATTAATTGAAAAAATCGCTAAACTCTCTTTTAAAGTGCATAAGTCTATATTTTTATCTTTTATTTTTAATTAATACTTTTTAATTAATATAATATTTGATTAAAAAAAATATTAACTAAAAATAAAAGATAAAAATTTAAAAATAGTATTCTAAAAGTATTTTGTCTCTTTTCATCAAATTTTTCTGGCTCCACAACCTTAAATGTCGGGGCTGCTTTTAGATTTGTTAAAGAGATAAGTACATAAAATGCTTACTTTGAATCTATATTTATAAAAATATTCGACTATTATATAATATTACAAGAATGCCGCGTTGCTCTTTATAAGGCATTTTTTTTTTCTAGAATTCCTTTATTGAGTATTTTAGCAGTTCTTATATAGTAGTTTTTTTTTTTTTAGTACGATTTTTATTATTACAATTAAGATTTTTCTTTTCTTTTTAGCCGGATAATTTGTTTTTTTATAGTCAATGATTACGTCCCAAGTCACTGTGTTAATGATTAATATGTTCTTAATTTGTTTTTTTTAGTAATTTCAAACTTCATATTCATTAATGTCCCAAGTCACTGTGTTAATGAAACATTTATCAGGTTTTGATGTTTTCGTCTTTTTCATTAATGAAAATAGGTTTTGTTTCATTTATGCAGTGTCATAATTATATGTCACATATTATGTATCAATAATGATTTTATCATTGAATTAATGAAAATAGTGTTTTGGTTGTTGGTAATAACTTTTCTTTTGGTATTCATTTTCATTTTAACATAGTACGTATCATTAAAATAATGAAATGTTTTTTGATAAGTTCATTTTCGTGTTTCTTTTTTATTATAAATTTTGTTTCATTATGATGGATTTTATTATGAATATGAGTTCATTTTCATGTTTTCATTTGATATTCATTTTCATAATGATCACTGATATATATATATATATATATATATTTTGACAAAGTACATGTTTTTGATGAGTTCATTTTCGTGTTTCTTTTTTATTAGAAATTTTGTTTCATTATGATGAATTTCATTTTGAATATGAGTCATTTTCATGTTTTCATTATTTATTTTTTCATTATTTATTTTTTCAGAGGATTAAATTAGGCACCATGTTTAAAAGTTTCTGGTGCATTTTTTTTTTTAAATTGAAAAACTTTCCTTTTCTCAAAAAATGACCAAATTTCATTAATTACTGATTTCATTTAATTGTTGACTTTGTTTAAATTGTTGATTTTGCTGATTTCTTACCTATTTTGTTCTTTAATTATGTTTTCTTTTTTCATTATGGATATAATTGTCTTTATACATGTGCGAGGTGATGGTTCTGCAAATAAAAAAAAGTCGGCATTTTTAGACAGAAGGTGCCCTAAATCGGCATTTACGTAAATGACTCTTTTTTAAACCATTTTCACCTACAAGCCCCTATGGTCGCTCACTATGAAAATGCTTATTACTTTTGCCGATTTTAGATTGTTCTTCAATACACTTTATACATGTCTGGATCGGGTCTAGGTTCTTCATGCACGGGTTGAATTCGGGGTCAAACTTGCAGGTTATGAGGTAAAGGATGACAAAAATGACATGTCGTTTTGTAATTGACAGAGTTATGTCGTTTTATAGAAATGATGTCGTTTCTTAGTTACCAAAATATATGTCGTCTTTGAGCCTAAAATAATAATAATAATAAAAAACCAATTTTGACTAAAACTTTGATTAATCCGTACGGGCACCTCCTATGTCCGTTTTTAGTGCCGTTTTAACCGTTATTCTTCCTTTTTCATTTTCTACATTTATTTTGGGTCTGAGTCACTATAAAGTTATGTTTATATTTTTATATTATTGATTATATATTATTAGTGGCTAATTCTCACAATTTCTCAAACAAATTTTTCCTTAACATTTTGTATATAAATTTGTTTATTAATTAAATGCCATAAAATTATAATTATGTTATTTGATATTATATGACATATTTAATTTTGAGAATTTAACAATACTGAATGTTTATATATTCGTTTGTCGTGAGTCTCTTGTCTATGTTATTATGCTACCAAGCTCTCTAACAAAATTTTATATTTTCTTTGAAAAAATGCTTTTGATATACACACTTCTTATATGGATGCATGTGAGCTATAAGAAATTATTTTTATTTAAATATTTCTTTATTTTATTGATTTTTATATATTTTTGGGTAGTTTTATTCTCACTATTATGAGACTTAAAATTGGGGCCATATTTAGTAGTCCATATTACATGGTCATATTTTATTTATTTCTCCTAATTAATTTGATAGTTCGAATAAATAAAATTTAGACATATAATATGTATATTGATTCAACTTTTCTAAAATGCCTATTTAGTGTTTATTGTTTTAATGCCTAATTAATGTTTGTTGTAGCATATATGGTCATATTTGTTTTAGAGTGAAAATGAAAATTTTATTAGAAGCTCATGTACTATTATAAAATTTAAGATGTATGTTTATCCATTTTTTATTTATTATTGTTGTTATTATTTGATATCTTGTTTTATGTGAGTACTATGGTACAGTTATGCTATCCAAATGGGAAAAAATTAGAAATATTTTATTTGTGGATTAGTATAATCACTAAACTCAGATACCAATATCAAATAATAAATTGTGGCTTGTATGGATAAACTTATATTTATTAATCATGTTACGAAAGTCTATACGAGTGATAACTTGCTGATAGTTTTATTGCTTGGTAGGACAATTAATTTGCTTAAAGCTTAACTTGTGATCTTTATCCATGTTTCAACTATTCATGTTAATATTTGACATATTGTTTTATATGAGTATTATTGTTATTGATTATGCAGTCCAAGTGAGAGAATATTTGAAATAGTTATTTATGGACTTGCATAATCACTAAACTCATATTATGATCAAATAATAAATTTGAGTGTTATGGGTAATGCTATGTATTACATATTGCTAAGATCCATACGGACAATTAACTTATCCTGTCGATAATTAATTGTTTGGTAGAATGCTTAGATCGGTGAAGGAAATTTGTTGAATGTCATGAACCGCATAATCTTTACTACCTTGTCGGTGGTGGGTTGATGCACTAGGTTGTGATGTTTGATGAATTTTCCTTAACTGTGAAGGAGTCCTATTTTACTCAGAGGACTCTAGCATGCAATGATCATGTTGGCTTGGGTCATTGGAAGGCTAAGTAAATGGCAAATTGCATGATCTTATTTTTTGCATGCTTATTGTTGGTTGCCCCTGTTGTTTTCTTTAGCCTTGAGCAATCTTTGTATCTCCACTATCTTAACGCTAAATAGGGCAAACCATTATATATATGGTATGGATCTCTCATGATAAATATGTTAATGTTGAAAATGATGTAGCCTTAAGGGTGTGATATGTTTTCTAACTCCACTAATGTGTTGAGAAACTCTATGATGAGTGGGAGTGTAAGGAAAACATCGAGGCGGTAGTACCCTAATTTGGATGAGACAGTTACTGAAATTAGCTTTATGAAAAATGTTGATATATGCATATGCGTTCAGTGGGAGCAGTTGCGTATTTGTGTCTTTTAAGTTGGTGATGTGCTTAATGGTTATGACTTGTTGGTTGAGATGAATGGCATGATACCTAGTTACTTTGATTTGAGAATTTTGAAAAAGTCTCTTATGTTCTTGGTATACAAGCTCTCCGGGCAGTGATATAAGAGGCCGGGCAGTGATATAAGAGAGATTAGATCAAATTGTCCCTTACTAGGAGCATTTTTCGCTCAGATGTATTGATATTGTGTTCTATTTCGTGAAAGAGAGAGATTTAAAATGCCTCGTTATTATTGAAAACACGCCTCCACTAAGGGCTTGCCTATTTGGTGTTTTAAGAACATGCATTCCTCTCAGGATTATGAGGAGTCTATAGTTGTATTGAGTTAATAGGAGTTTACTGCCATTTATGTGTGACATGTTGTTATTGATAAGGATTGCTTATGCCTTAAATAATACATACATAACTATGGATCTCTGTCACTTTTTGTGTGATATTGTGTTTGACACACATGTTTGCTTGGTAAGGTGACATAGTATAATGAGACATCCGGTTGTTAGTCTCAATATACGTACTGTTCTTAGATCCATATGTATATTTAAAGTTGTCGCCATGCTTTGATAAATCTCTAGTGCCTAATTATGTGTAATGATTGTATCCTGTCAATACGTTATTATGCCTGATTATTTTTGGCCTGTGTTTATTGTGTGAGATTCATGGTTTATGCTTATATTGTGATGAGTGAATGTTTGTTGTATGATTATGTCGTCCAAGTGGGAGACTGTTGGAATATTTTTATGTGGATTTTCATAATCATAATAATTCACTCTAATATGAACTAAAGCATATTATGGAAAACTTTGTTAATGTAAATTAACCTATGCATCTATGTCAAATACTGGTCCATAATAGGATGGACACTCAATTTATTGACTAGCTTGAGGCCTATAGACTCCCTCTCCTGTAAGTATTTTGGTCAACCCATTAGGTCAAATAATCTCTCTAGCATAATTTGTGAAGCCCAATAGGCTCACTTAACTTAAGCCCATATGATTTAGACACATCTATTTATATGTGAGTAGGTGCTAAGGGGTGTGTGGCCATTTTCTTTTTGTGTGTGTGAGGGGTAAGTGTGAAGAGGCTTAGAGAGAGGAGAGTTTCATTACTTCAAGCCCGTTCCATCAGTAAGTTCCGACGGCTTAACGGCGATATCAACACTTTCGACAAGTAATCCATGAACATATTGTTTAAGATTATCACTTAGAAATTATCAGATGTCGCCTAGATTCTATTCCAATTTGCCGGTTATAATCTGGCAGATTATGTTCCATAATCTATTAGAGTATTTTCTTTATTTCAAGCACAAAATTACTTATTATATCGGCTTCAGCTCCAACGCTGGTCATAATATGTAAAATTATGCTTCATAATCTATCATATTAATTTTCTATTTTTAGCCAAAAAATGAGATGTTGTCTTCGGCTCTGGCATCGATTGTCAGCGTTTAGCCATAATCTTTCATTTTATGTTTCATAACCTACCATATTATTTTTTTATTTATGCCAAAAAATGATCGGTTGTCTCCAGCTCTGTTGTTCAGTCGCCAGTCTTAATCGGACAGATTATATTTAATAACCTACCATAGTATTTTTCTATTTTCATAACAAAAAAATGATAAGTTGGCTCCAACTCCGTTGTTTGGTCGCCAATCATTGGCCATAATCTGGCATATTATGAAGATTTTTTTTAAAATTTTCAACCGAAAAATGGCAGTTGCCTCCAACTTCGGTGTTGGTTGCCCATCGCTAGTTATAATCTAGCAAATTATGTCAGATTTTTTTCTATTTTCAACCAAAAATTGAGATGCTATCTCCAGCTCTGATACTGAGGCACCAACAAATGGTCATAATCTGTCAATTACGTTTCATAATTTGCCATATTATTTTTTGTTTTTAACATAAAACGACAGTTTATCTCTGACTCCGACATCAGTCTCCAACCTCCTGTGTTTTGAAACTAGAAAAATAATATGACAAATTCAACTTTGTATATCAAATCATAAATTCAAATCTTAGAACCAAGCAAGATCTTAATTTGAACTAAAAACTTTAAATTGAGGTGATCTGAGCTGTGATCCGAATGTAATTTAGATACCAATCATTTGAATTAAGAATAATATATGAATATGTGTTTGGATAAAGTATTAAAAATTATTTCAAAAATTTTGGGTTTACTTGAAAAAAAAGAAAAAGTTTTGAGTTTAATAACAAATCTTACAAAAACTCAATGTTGATGTAAGAATTACAGGCTATATAGCTCTAAATTTAGTCATTTTTTTTTTCTTCAGAACGCATAAAAAGAAGAATTATCTTAATTAAAGTTAAAATAAAAAAATTATGATATTTAAATGCGTAACTTTTTATAACTAGAAAGAAAGAAATTTTTTTTTTTTCAATCCAAAATGTGTAACCGGTAATTAATATGTTCTATGCCAATCAGTTAACAACAGCCCCGCAGATTATTATCAACGGCTCATGTGAAAGTAGAGTTTCAGTTCGGCCAAAAGAGATGTATGAGTTTGACATCAATTAATATTCAGTGAAGAAAGGTCAAACTGACAAAAAGAGATGAAAGTCTTCAGTCAAAAAAGACCGTGCAAAAACTCCAGCTATAGTGCCTGAAAAATTGCTATAAAAAATGACTGAATTTGACTAATTATTCGTTTTAAAAGTCTTCTAATTTAATGTCTAATTTATTTTATCAATTTAAATTTAGATTTTAAATTTTATTATAGTAAATTTTTTTTTAAAAATAATCACATTAAATTTTTTTGTTATAGCAAAAAATTCTCATAAAAAGTCACATATCGACTCAAATTAAAAACTCAAATCAACGAACTAAATAGACTCTAAAACTAATTCAGCCAAACATTAATCCGTAAGCGATGCTAATAAATTAATTGTTATTGGTCTTAAGATAAACTCTAGTGATCATAAAATATAACCAATGTCTTTAGCATGTTTCTTAACTAATTATATGAGTGTGTGACGGGTAAGCAAGGTTTATGATGACCATTGTGGCTAAATGAATTATTATTTAATATGGTTGACTTTTTATATCTTATTGAGAATTTATTAGTGTTTTACTTTTTTCGATGATTCATATATAGAATTGCGATATATATTTATATATATATATATATGTATGTATATTTGTGAAAACTGGTGCATTGACAATACATCATGAACTTTTAAAATTAGTTTTAGTTACAATTGAAGTTTAATAATTAATGGCATTATCAAATTAGAAGTTTGAGACACGAGAATGTGTTACACGGTTTGAAAAATGACAACGTTCGCCTTTTATATGAGAATCTCGTGTTTTATTTTTTCAATTTGATAATGATAGTTAGTTATTGAATGTCAATTTCTACTGATTTAAAAATTCAGCTTTCATTTTGCAAGCTTAGCTTCTTATATATATATATATATATATATATATAATATATATATATATATATATACCAGACCCTTCATCTAACCCATTTTTCCTACGAGATCCGGCGCAAGAAAGTCAAGAAAGTCTTCATGTACTTCCTGGGGTTTGAATATTAACAATGATAAGATCTTTTGAATCCCTTTAACAGTTAGATGGAATATGTCAAACTTCTTACCAGTATAGGCAACAATTCATAGAGTGCGATCTTTAGCAAATAATTCATAAAGTGCAATGTAGTGTGAATGCAAAACATGGTCAGCATTGAAGCTTGTTACAAGTTCTTCTTAGAGCGTTGACATTTGGATTTAAGTCAACAGTTTTCACAATATATATAATTATCAATTATAAAAAATTGTAGCGTTACACTCTAAGTTATTCTTATATATAATATATAATATATATATATATATATATATATATACGTACATAACTAAACTCAAATCCATTTTCGTTTTAGTTATTTGCGAAACGTTTCACACACAACATTTAAGAACATTCGAATCCCAAGTGTGTGAAACGCTTCGCCTATTTTTCTTGGAGGTGTTTTAGGGTTTTTCCTCTTTTGATTTTTATGTATTTGTTATTATTATTATTTTTTTGTATTTCTCTTTACTTCTTTACTAGTTTTTAATGTGCGCTTTGCATGCATGATTGATTTAAAATAATGGTTATATAATTTTTTTTTAAAAAGGGAGAAAGAAGAAGAAAAAAAAAAGCACAAAAGAAATGAATACAAAAGTGAGAAAAAAGATTTGAAATAAAAAATACAAATAATATTTTTACTTATTTTGTTGTGTTTTAAGTTAGTTTTATTTCTTTTGTTTTTATTTAATTTGGTATGATTTTATTTTATTTTAGTGAATTTTTATTTATTTTTAATTTAAATTATTTATAATATTTTTATCTGAGTAGTATCAAATATTTAGTGCAAAACGTTGTTAAAATGGATAAAATGAATCACAAACCATTTCAAAATAAATAAATAAATAAATAATAAATAATAAGAAAAAATAAAATTTCGTTTCTGCATGTGGGCCCCGCCACATTTTCCCTTGGCTGATGAGAGAACGACACATGACAAGGGATTGTTGGCCACTAAAGGTTTGTGCGAGATTGTCTGCACTGCTTACCTGAGCTCAATTATTTTGTCCGATGATTTGTTGACACGTAGACACTCGTTTTAGAAAACGAATAGAATCGCACCACGTGGATCCCACTAACGAGGAAGTAGAAACCCCAACTGTATAGTGATACTAGCGATTTCATTGAAATGAGGCACACCGAATCATTTTCTCCTCTAGGAAACAAAAGGTTTCTTGGAGTGAAAAACGGATAAAAAGTTTCGTCCTCCCCATCCTCTAAAAAAAAAAAAAAACACGATTCTCGTTTAGTGGATAGTATAGATTTCTGTCCGTCCACAGATTTAAATTTTTAATTTAAGTTAAAATATAATATTTTTTAAAATTTTTTCACTATAATAAAAAAAATAAAAAATAAAAGTGACATTTTTTAAAAATTTTTTATTATAAAAATTTAAAATTAAAAACTCGAATCGATAAAATGAACGATGCCTCATCTTTCTTTCTTCTTTCTCTCTCTCTTTTCTTTCAACAGTTTTTATAAACATTATCTTAGAAGATGCTACGAGCGCTTCTTTGATATATTTTTCTTCCTTTCTCCGTTTTTTGTTTTTGTTAATTTTTTGTCCTTATTTCTTTCTTTTTTCCATTTTTTTTCCAATAATTCAAAGGATATATGTGTGTATATATATGTGTGTAATTTATTGTGGATATACTTTTGTGTAGAGTCTTCGTTGGTGGTTGAGTGTTTTTTTTTTTTTTTTTTTTTTTTTTTTTTTTTTTTTTTTTTTCCTTTTGAAAAGCAACAATAAAATAAAAAATATTATAAAATAAAAAATATTTTTTTGAGGAGTTTGATATTTTTAACAAAAGCGAAATGAAACTAAATCTCTCATAAGCGGTTTTCATAATTTAAATTTAAGACTAAAAAAGTTTTCAATATTTTGAAAAAAAATTATAAAATTATACTTAATTCAAACTTAACCAAAGGATCATTCAATTCAAGTTTGGCTGTACTAGATAGACTAGAAATCAAGTGACGTTCCCATGACAGTTTGAGTGGCTTTTAGCTTAATTCGTGGTAAAGTATTGATATTACTATCAGATCTACTCTTTTTTGTTTTTATTTCTAGGGTCTTGTTGTAGAAAATATTTCGTTACTTTTTGGTGAATAGAAAATGGTTTGTTATTTTTGGTGAATATAAAATGTTTTGTTATTAAGACTCCGTTTATTTCACCGA
This sequence comes from Morus indica, assembly GCA_029231665.1. Taxonomy (NCBI): domain Eukaryota; kingdom Viridiplantae; phylum Streptophyta; class Magnoliopsida; order Rosales; family Moraceae; genus Morus; species Morus indica. The sequence continues at coordinate 7,817,167 of JACAGA010000021.1, forward strand.
TTCGAGTTTTGTTACAGTAAAAAGTTCTCAGAAACAGTCACATTTAATTTTTTTTGCTACAGTAAAAAGTTTTATATAGGGTATGTTTAGTTCGCTGATTCGAGTTGAGATGTGAGAGCTTTTTACTGTAGTAAAAAAGTTAGATGTGATTGTTTTTTAGAGCTTTAAACGGTAGTAAAACTCAAATTCTAAACTCGAATTAGTGAAATAAACCATACTATAAAGTTACATTTTAATTCGAATTAAAAACTCAAATTAACGAACTAAGCGGAATTTAGTAGCAAGTTTGATACTGAACTGTGAACGCCACTACTTGTGGCATTTTTTCGGTCGAAAAAAATGAAAAGTGGATAATGGACACTAATGGGAATAATGTCATGGGAAGAGGTTAATGTGATTGGGTATATAACACTGCTCAATAGGGACCATTAGATTAATGGGATGCCCTTTAATTTATCAACTATCAATTTATGGATCAATTATTCTTAATCAATCAAAGGAGCCAGCTATACATATCTTAAGTCTGGGATTATAACTAGGCTCATGCATATATATTCTAACTCAAAACAACTTAAACAAAAATTAATTTCTTTTTTCGTCTTCTTCATTAAATTTGACAATACAACTTTTATAATAGAATCGATATCGATCACTCTTGAAGAAATATAGCATTATATGATTACTTTATTTTCTATTTAGATGATTGTATACAAACCTATAAAACTTTTTTTTTTTCCTGGTAGTCTTCATAGTTTTTTTGGACGTGATCATAATCGTCCATTTTATGCTAAAAGGATAGTGACGTGACCATATAACTATCTCTATATGTTGAAAAGATATAATGGTATAAGATTATATAAGTTTGCATATTATAAAGGGGGAAATGAGACAAATTCTCTAAGAGATTGTTTAGATTTTTAACTATTATTCTTGATTAATATTTGTTTGAGTAAAATAACTATATTAATTAAAAGGGTATTAATTAAGAACAAGGATAAAACTCAGACTCATTTATTATGAGAGTAAGTTCAATAATTTTCTTCAGTTAATTAGGAATTTTGGGTCTGGAATTTAGAGAGGAGAAAATTGAAGAAAGCGTGAATGAAATGAACTAATAATAACTAATTATAATAAACAAGCACGTAAAAGGCATTTTATTTCCTTATATATAAAGTCTCACACAACACAAGTATACATGATAGATAATATTATTCTCACACACTGAAACTCGAAGTAGCTTTGCTCACATAAATACTAATTTTCTTCTACTCAACAGCATTTATTTTAAAGACATATATTTTAAGATCATATGTATTTCTTGATTTAATTAGGCTGTAGTGAGATATGAAGAAGTTATAGGCTCCTCATGAATATTCATGACTCTGGGAATGGTCTTGAAGAATTCTCTAAACCATTCAACAGAACGTTTGGGGATTCTTGCCAAGTGATTTTCACGATCAATTTGGTAGATGCCAAATTTATAAGTGTAACCGGAATTCCACTCAAAGTCATCAAGAAGTGTCCAAATATAGAATCCCTTCACGTTGGCTCCAGCCCTGCCAAAACAATTGGGTGTTAGTACCTAAAACATTAATGATTATTTAGCCATTACGGTTCCAATGGTAAATTAGGATGCATGATTAGTGATAACAGAAATTAAATTAAGGTCCACATATGCTTGCTTACCCAAAGGCCATTACGAGCCTGTGTAGTATCATAAATTAGTTTAATTACTACTTCTCCCAAATGGTTTATAATTGTTTTGGACATGAGCCAACAATAGTTTACATTTTATTTAGTTATATAATTACATATAAGGGTGAGCTTTTAACGGTTACGTTTTCATAGTACTTACCTATCAGATATAAAAATTTAATAATGCGGCGTTATAAGAATTTAATCTCATTAATTATCGTAGATTTTTTTCTTTCAGTCAACTATATAATTTATTACAACCGCCGGATTAATATCTTATACCTAAAATAATGATACATTATAAGCTCAACATAGATTACAATGTCAATTTGAACTTAGACCTCCTATTCTGATACCATGTCAATTTTACAATTAAAAAAATGGCAATTGAAAAAAGGAGAAATGAAAAAAAAAAAAAAGATAATCAATCCTGAATTGTTCTAGGATTTGTTCGTGATGGACATACTCTTTGAGGTTATTTCTTGAAGGTACAACTAAAAGTGAGATTCCTACCAAAATTTATAGATATGTAATATATATATATATATATATATATTCTGCTTTGACAAAGTAGTACTATATATTTAAATTTTATGTAACAAAATAAGAGTGCAAATATTGGCACTTACTTAATAGCCTTTAAGAGATGTTGTAGATGACTACGATAGTAATCTATTCTTCCAACATCATTGAGACTAGTACTTTTGATGGGATCAGGAACTCCTGCAATAACAATAAAACCATATTTATAATCAATTTTGGTAAAGAACAGTATATCAATTCTTTTAAATAAATTCACATAAATTAGTCCTTCTATTTTATCATATTATGATTTTTTTTTAAAAGAGAAGAAAAAAGAAACAAAAAAAATTGAAGAATTAATTTTAATTTACCATTCTCAGTGATGTAAATAGGAGGATTGTTGTAATTTTCTTTTATGTACAGCACCAATTCTTCAATTCCTTGTGGATAAACGAACATCCACGTTCCATCAATCTACATCATCAATTGTAAGTTAGAATTTTGTACACTTAGAATGAGAATCATGAATTTGAATAAATTTTCTTGATGTTGCTTAAATAATTTATGGTAACAACTCGTTCATATATACACAAAAAAAGAAAAGATAAATGGAAGGAAAGAAAGTACCTTCTGTCCAATAGGTACACCATCTTTGGAATCTGTATCATTTAATTAGGCATCATGAACATTAAAGATTTAAAAGATTATTATCTAATCCACATTTATTAGTTCTAGAGACAATAAACTGTATGATAATATATATTGGACTCAATTACCTGTTAGATTAACAAGACTATCACCATGAGGACCTTGATTTATAACGCATGAGACATTTGAATCCTCCGCATATCTTGCAGTATAATAATTTAGACCCAAGAAATCGTATGACTTTTTTATTAGTTTCGATTCATCTTCAGTGAATTTAGGCAATCGGCATCCAACCAAAGATTTCATGATTTCTGGATAGTCTCCGAATGTAATTGGGTGAAAAACCCTGAATAAGTCATGGTATATGTATACAATAATCAATTAATCAACAATAATCACTTGAGTATGTGACTTTTATAGTACTTTTATGTTGAACCTGAGGCAGTCATTAGAAAATCGAACTATTTAGACATCATTGCTAGAACAAATTATTGTTTAGAAGACCTATAATAAGTGACATATATATGTTAGATGAGTCTCACCATCCAAGCGAGAAGTCTAGGGCTCTATAGGCTGCCAAACAAGATTCAGGTGTACGAAATTTTGGTACGACCCATAAAGATTGTATTGTTATTCCTATATTTCCCTTTTGAAGTTCCTGAAAGGAATAAACAAGGCATATAATAAATTTTTATATTTTCTAACATTATAAATATCTTATATAGGAAAAGAAATATCATATGTGTTTACGTTTAGTTATAAACACGTGCGCTATTCTTTACTTATAATATATGATAGTACTTTCTTTGAACAATATAAATTATTTGAAACAAATACCTTTTACCTAAAATTATAGTTGCAATTATATGAGTAAATACACACAGTAACCGGCATAAAAATGTGACATTTCACGGATAGATAACTGCTGACCTTGTATTTCTTTCTATACAAGTCCACTGCTTTTGCATGAGCGAGAATTAAATGGTGAATCACGATGTAAGGTTCTGTTGCTGAGTTCCCATTAGTGCAATTTCCATTATAATGAGAACATCGTCCGGGTGCGAAAACACCAAATTCATACCCTTTGGTAGTAAAAATAACTGGCTCATTAAATGTAATCCAACTTTTCACATAATTGCCGAATGTTCTGAAGCAAAAATCCACATATGCGAGATAATCATCCCTATAAAATAATAGAAATTTATTAATAATTGGCATAATGGTAATTTCTTATGTAATATTTTGATCTGTACATAGATTCTAATATATGTGTGTGTGTATATATATATATATATATATATATATGTATGTATGTATGTATGTATGTATGTATGTATATGATGTCTTACACGAACTTCGGGCTCAAAAATCCACCATATTCATCTTCTAGAGCTTGAGGCAGATCCCAGTGAAATAAAGTCACTATCGGTTTGATGCCTACATATATATATATATATATATATATAAAGAAAAAGATTAAAGCAAATTATCAAAGGAAATCAAACTTGTAGGATTGAGAGTTATCAAACCCACGTTATGAGTCAAAGATGATGAATACTTAAAGGAAAAATAAGAAGTTATGAAATTAACCATTTCTATTAAGCGTCTCAAAGAGACTTTTGTAAAATTTGATGCCATCAAGATTCGGTTGCCCACGTCCATCTAAAATCGAAATTAAGCTTCATTATTTTTAGATAAAAAATCGATACTTACTCAGAAATTCATAAATATATATTAGCTAATACAAAGAATAAAACTTACTTGGTAATACTCTAGACCAAGATATAGAGAATCTAAAGGAGTTGAAACCCGTTTTTTTCAGTAGGTGGATGTCGCTCTGAAAAACATTTAAGCATTTTGAGACTAAAACTAACATAACTGCACCTTGAATTATTAAAACATAGATCGATCATATTTGAAAATCCCACGTAGAAAAAAGTATATTTCAATTTTGTTTTTCAATAGGTATATATATAGATATATATGTATGTATATATGTATGTATATATATGTTCATGTATAACGGAAAAATTGTGAAAAAATATAGGAAATATGCGTATTAATAAAAAGTAGTACGTACTTATAATATATGCAGGAAGAGTCTTACTCAATTCTGCGTATGTTTACTATATTTTCTTCTCAAAAACAAAAAATGGGTTTGATGTAATTTCTTTTATTATATAGTTAGCAAGTCAATCACTTTAAACCTCATATCTAAAATAGAATTCTTCTGCAACTTTTCCAGAGCTTCTGCCTGCTATTTTTTCTGTTAAATTCATGAGAATGGAAAGAAATGTAATTAGATAGAAGTACGATTATATATTGTACATGAAAAATAAAAGAGTATAAATTTGTATTAGACCTGGATGATTCTCAGTGAAGGTATCCCATATACTGGGTTTTCTTCCACCAATGTCCGCCGCTCCTTCATACTTTTAATAGAAAAACAAATTAAATAAAGTAATGCCAGATATTATAAGTGGTATAAACTATAAAATATGATATAAACAACTAGAATTTGATGCATATACCTGATAAGCAGCTGATGATGCTCCGAATATGAAGTCAAGTGGAAAATCTGACCGATTAATACCACGATCAAGTTGACCAACACTGCATGCCAACAAATAGGGCACAAAGAGTAATAAGAGAGAGAGATTTTGATGAGTTTCCATTCTTAGTTACTTCTACATTCTCTTGCATTCTGTATGGTGGTCTTTATATAGACATGGCAAACATGATGGAAATAAATAAAAGCTTTGAAAAAAATTAAAAGTGGATGTTGATATTAAAAGGATATTGTTTTTTTTTTTTTTTAATTCATTTTTGGGTTGAACCTTATCTGATGAATCGAAGAAGGAAATATTACATTAAAAAAATTATGTGAGTCCATTGTTAAATGACATGCTAATTAATGGCGATCATAGTTTAATACGTAGGCATACACCATACAATGGGGGCGTTTGATAATATGTAGTAATGAGTAGAGATCATATTAATAAAAAGTGATAAAAGGTAATATGACTCCCAAAAAATTTATATTATCAGGTTTAGTTATGTATAAGGATTTAAAAGATCATTTTAGGAATATTTTTTTATAGTGTTTGGTCGTGCACAATAATGCAATATAGTTTTATTATAAAATCACAATTTTAAATATTTTGAACCTAATTAAATCTTATTTAATTAGGTAATTATCATTTCAATGACTTATATATAATTTTTTTTTCCAAATATCGTGAAAAAATATTAATTAAAATAGGTAATTATCATTTCGCTCTCTGATATTTTCTTTACGTATTGTGAAAAAATATTAATAAAACATAACATCACCAAAAGAAATAATACTCTAAAATATTAATTTGGCAATTAAGGGGGGAAAAAAAAACACACGGCATTGCCCAGCCATCCACCATTACTGATATTTCTCAACCCATTTCCTCCGCCAGAATGTCCGGAGTTGTGTTTGGAAAGAAGAAAAATCTATTAATCTCCTCTCTCTCTCTCTCTCTCTCTCTCTCTCTCTCTCTCTTAGACAAATCAATTAATCTCCCCTCTCTAAACAAGATCTGAGCTTCAAAAGGCAGTCATGGGGCTAGACGAACGGAAGCTTTCGCGGGGTGGAGAACGGCGGCGCTGCAATATGTAACACAAGCACACAGTATGTGCAAAACGACTAATATGCTTGTTGTATCACGCTTTGATGTTCAAAATAATCCTTTTAAATTACTGGTAATAAAAAATGAATGAAAATAATTAATGAGTTGCGTTTTCATAGTTGCAACTCATGGTAATAATGGAAATAACTAGTCTACGTAACTTATAAGAAGCCGATATGTAATAATAATATATGAGGCTTGTGACATCAGATTACACTATCTACCAAACCAAATCTTTTTTTCCCTTTGCGTTTTCTTTGTTTTAAGCTAATTAGCATGGTAGAAAGTGCTACATTTAGATTGGTTATAAGTTATACTATTTGTTATAGGGTTACACATTGTTACTTATGAGAGAATTGTTACTTAAATATCAGAAAAAACGGACCACCCAATCAAAAAAACCAAATCTTTCTCTATGTTCTTTTTTCCATGCAAACAGATTACATTCAATTCAAAAAACCTAATTTGATAACTACACATTTTTGCATGAACATCCATAATAAAGCTTAAACCGGATCATGTTCTCCAAAATTTAAAAGGGGTTAATAGCTCGTTAGTCTCTAAACTTTAAGCATAGTATTTGGTCCCTAAGCTTATAATTTAAGCATGTTTAGTCCTTGAACTTTAATTTTTTGACATATTTGGTCAATAAAAATAAAATTGACGAACGATTTATGAAATATTGTAGCAAAAATAAACAAGCGTCCAAAGCGTAATTGTTTAAAGTTTAAAGCAAAGAGTTTTTTTATATGCAAATTTTTTTCCTTGTTACTATTAAAACACATTAAAAACTATAATATTTTGCGCATACTAAAACTATTCATGTACAAATTTTTGCTTATTATATGATAATAATGTGATTATCTAGGCTAAATTTGAAAAATCGTTCGTCAATTTTACTATCAAGATCAAAACTATCAAAAATGAAAGTTCCGGGAGAAAATTAGAGGCTTATAACCAAGTCGACTTGCGCTAACTATTTCCTTTTTTGAAAAAAAATTAGATTAATTACGGGAAAAAAATCATAAATAATACTTAAAATGATTAATAAAGAGAGAAAAAAAGATCATTATTTAAAATGACATAAATAATAGGTTGCACAAAATCATGACAAATTATATAGTTTTCTTTCAATATTTATGGGTAGTTAAACTACAATTAATGATTTAATAATAAGTTGTTCAAAATTCTTGCTCCGTCGTCTTCTTCCTTTTGCTTTAATTACTAAATTTATTTGTAACTAAGTTTTTAATTCCACGAATTTGCTATTATTTATGGATAGTAATTATATTTAGCTCTGAATGTCAGACTTGAATTCATCCCGTCATTCAATAACTCGTAGTAACCTTCTTTAATAACTCATCAACCACTAATAATATTACTATTTAATTAGTGTAATTTCGCGTTTTGCTAATTTCTTTTCATTACTGCTGGCAAACTTATTCAGCAACCTACTAGTACTGCTCCAGAAATTATTCAGGGAATCAATGAAACGTTATGCAGTACACTCATTTTATTTATGTGGTGCGCTCATTCAATAAAACGTTAATATTTAGACACTTTATTTATGCCAGTTTTTTATAATTATGTTTCTCTTTATTAATGTGTATTGCATTAATAAATCACTATAATTACTTTACAAACTAACTCTTTTATATTAATAAATTATTAATGAACTTTAATTAATTTTTATTTTTAAAATGTTATTATATCATTTTTCTCTAATATCTTACTAATTGATACTTGACAGGAAATATGTATGTACTAACTCATCCAAAAGAATAGGAATATATATAAACTAATTATATTACTAGGCATATAATATGTATTGCAGGGATGATATTTTTCGATTAAAGAATATCAATGTCTGAAACTTTTATGCCCGTTTGTTGTGTTTTATTGTTTTAGTTATTATTCCCGGAATTTTGCCTCTTTTTTTTTTTTTTCTTCTTCAATTGTTTGTATTGTGAATAGCTGTTACAATGTCACAGTTATTCTTGCTATGAACTGCGTTATGCATATATTTTTTTCTATCAATTTTCGGTCATACACCAGAAAATAAGAAATTAAGAATAAAATTATGTTGCTATGTGTATCTATAAGATATAATCTATCTATAACTATATTATAAATGAGAGATCACTTTGGGCCCTATTCAAAGATTTGGTCAAATTATTTTGTCTTATTCTCTTCCTTTTTTAAAACTTTTCTTAGTTTCTCTTTTTCTTATTTCTTTTTTTTTTCTTTGTCTTAAAATCATATATCTTCAAATACGACTAATCAAAATATTTTTATTATAATTTATACCTATTAACATTATTTATTAGCGACTTTCATGAAAACTTTTTTTTTTATTTTTTTTTTATTTTTTTACTAATCACAACAATAAAATAATTTTCTCAAATATATTCATATTTGAATGTTTTTCTTCTTCTCGTTTGGTGACAAATTTTTTTTTTTTTTTCCTCTTTTGTGTTTGTCAAGGAAAATTTCAGGATATATATGAGAAAATAGTATTTGAGAGTGCAAGAAAAAAGTAATTAAATACTAGTATGGGCCACATTTAAAAAAAAAAAAAATTAGAAGACTGCATGGAAAAAGTAATTAAATACGTGTATATTCGAGAATAGATTTTTAAACGTAGCATAAATTGGTGAAAAAAATATAATCAGGTTCATTTTAAACATTTAAAATAGTAAATTTGATGTATTGAAATACACAGTTTAGTCAAACCATTTCCCATTTACGTTTTTTTAACCTTTGATTAGTTTATCAGTTGCTTTCATTAAATATATATTTCAATCATTTTTATTAATGCTTTTCTTTTGCTGAAATCATATTTGAACACTGAAAAGCTAATGTTTCTAAAATCAAACCTTAAAAATATATCCCATTTATATGTTGTCTTGTAATCCTTTATAAATTAATATGTCGAAATGGTCTTTATAAATATTTCCTTACAGTTCGTCTTAATAAAATTATTCTCTCTTATATATTTTCATTTAAATATTTTTCTCTCTCATATGTATTTCTAATTAGATTTTTTTTTTTACTTGATTCCATTTGATTGATAACTATTTTTCTTAATATACTCTGATTATTATTATTATTATTATTATTATTATTATTATTATTATTATTATTATTATTATTATTATTTATTATTATTATTATTGTTTTTCTTTGTTCTTACTTTTCTTTTTTGCTTCGGTCTCCTAAATTCTTATATTTGAAACTTCTAAGAAGTATCTCCTTACTTAGTATCTATTTGATTTGTCCTCATTGAAACCTTCTTTCTTGAATATGCTCTACTTATCTATATGTATAATATTAGGATGAAGCACTCATTTTGATTAAACCATGCATATGTACATCTGCTCTTTATTTTTCCATCTTATATTTTTAGATGTACCTTATTAAAACAATATTTCTGCAATATTCCCTAATAAAACATATTTTATCAATTATGCCGCGACTTTAATATTTCTCTTCAGAGTCCTCTACAATATTATTTCTTCTAAATATAACCCTCACAAATACTTATCTTATTTAAACAACATTTTCTAGGAGCCTCTTCGAATACTATTTTCTAACCACCTAAGTTATTTAACATATATTAATTTATAATCTATTATCTATCACACATCTAAGAGAAAGTTTCCTTTTTCAATATCCAAAACTTCTGTCTCTCTATTTTTTCTCTTTTATCAGAATTGTTAAATGGCCTCTCTTTTGTCCGAATTGTTTAATGGCCTGTTGAATCGTTTCATGTTTTGTAATTGTTGTTGTTGTTGTTATTATTATTATTATTATTATTATTATTATTATTATTATTATTATTATTATTATTATTATCATTATTATTTGTTTTTTCTCTACTGGTTTATTTTTTGTGGCCTTTACTTTTTCTTAGTTGCTAAAATCATTTTGAGGTTGTTGAGTCTTTTTTTCCCTACTCTTTTTACTTGAAATTATGTTTTAAAATTCCTCTCTTGTTTTTTTTTTTTTTTTTTTTTTTTTTTTGTGAAGGTTTAAAATCTACTTTATTAAAAATATTCTTTTCTTTTATTTGTTCCACTTTCATTAATACTTATAAAGTACATTCTCATTGAAAAAATTTTCTTTTCTTCATCTAAAATATTATTTTGTTCATTTTAATATTTTACTTTATACCAAATGAGTGAATAGGCAGAACTAATGGAAAAACAATTGTGTTATACCTTTGTGTTCTTTGCAAGATTCTTTCTGTTTTTCTTCTTTCTAAAAATTAAAAATATTAAGAAATAGTTAAATGAAAATTTCAATTATTTTTCTCTTAATTTTCTCTATATTAAACAATATAATATTTTATTTTATATTTTAAAATTCTTCTAACGTTTTTTTCCTAATGTATCATTCTTGTAAATGTAATATTATTGTTAATTGCCTTTTAAGAGTCAATTAAGACCTTTTTTACTAAACAACCTAGAAAAATAATAAGTAAAATCAAAACTTCGACACGTACATAAAATCTATAAAATTACTCCTACGTGCGTAGTACGTGGTTCTAACTAGTATGTATACATATGTTGGTACAAAGCAATAGAAGAAACTAATTACACAAGAAAAAAGAGATTTGGAGATGGTTGAAATTCCGGTAAGATAAAGCAAATAAATTAATAGTTTAGAAAAATACAATTTTTTTTTTTTTTTTTTTTTTTTTTTTTTTTTTTAGAATGAAAACAAATTTTTTAAAAGTTAATTGATTACTCTTAGGGAATTAGGTATAGTAATAACTTAACAATGAATGTGTCAGGTATAGTAATAACTTAACAATGAATACGTGTCACATTAGGGTTTAGAGTTTAGGATTTAAGATTTAGGGTTTAGAGTTTAGGACAACTGAAGTCATAAATAGTTTTTATTAGTAAAGATTTACTTAACCCCCGTAATAGCTTTTATATTCCAACCAATCCTTAGAGCATTTAAAATACTGACAATGGACAAAGTAATTGTTAAATTATACTCTCATGGCAATGCGCTTAGAGCATTAACGATTTCTCCTCTCTCAACTCTCATGGCTCTTGGTAAATTATACTCGATCAGATTTATTTTATGAAACTTTATTTGAAAGGTGCTGGTCCCCGAAGCACCAATATTTTCCTCATTTTTATTTCTAAATATTAACTTAATTGTCAGCAAAATGTCAGACTTAAATATCTTCTCATCCATAACTCATACCATTTTTCATATCTCAACTACTACTATTAATATTAACGGTTAATCCAACAAAACTTTCCTCAACTTTACCCTAAATTCCATTTCAGTTCACTTTTTCGTCTCTAATCTGTTACTTTATTTCAGATTTGTTTTTCTGTTAGCCATACGTTAAATATTGACGTAAAGAATCCTTCATTGCTCTTGCTAAGTTTTTAATCGCTTTTGTTCCCCATCTTATTCCTTACGCCTTACTTCTGCTTTTAGCCTAAGCCCACACAGTTTTATTTTTAGGCTTCACCCTAAAATGCCTCATATTATTGAGAGATAAGGTCCTTACTATAAACCATCAAATATAATCTTCTATGGGTAATATTGAACTACACAACTTACCCTATCTTGACTGGCCTTTCACCTCAAAGGATAGATGATTGTCACAATCGAGTCAACTTTTGGGTCTAACGTCCCCGTTTGCCACACTTCCGCCTAGGGCATATCTATGATACGATCTCTAATTAGCCCACATCCACTTAGTATGATATTGTCCGCTTTGTGCCTAAACTAGCACGGTTTTTGTTTTTGGGCTTCACCCTAAAGACCACATACGAGATAATATTCTTACTTATAAACCATCACATATAACATTCTCCAAGCAATATGGGACTGCACTGCTTACAAGATATTGACGTAAAAGGTATTTATGTGATTAACCACAAGAGATAGATGATTATCATAAAAGGTATTTATGTGATTAACCACAAGAGATAGATGATTATCATAAAAGGTATTTATGTGTTGGTGCGTGATTTTTAAATGTCTCATGTTTTGCCTCTAATCTATTCCTTTATTTCAGTTTCGGTCATTTCATAAGCTATGTGTTAAATATTTAATGAAATCTATAAATAAAAATTGAAAATGATCTTAAGTTCAATAACTAAGGGTAAAGTTTATGGAACATCTGTGTGATAAACCCTAATAGTAATTTAGCGAAAAGAATCCTATATTGCTCTTGGTAACTTGTTGCTCGCTCTTTTTCCTCATCTTCTACCTTTTGCTTTAGTACTCGTGATCCATACCACATACCAATTCAGGAAACTTTATTCGAGAAGTGTTGGTCCTTCAAGGCATCAATATTTTCCTTGCTTTTATATCTAAATATTAACTTAATTGCCAGTAAGATTTCATATTAAATTCTGGTCATTTAATAACCCGTACCCTTCTTTGATATCTCAACTACTAATATTATATAATGACTCGTACCTCCACTTGACGTGATATTGTTCATTACGGATCTGCGCCTTCACGATTTTGACTAAATTGTTTTAGATTGCAAGAAAAATTTAATAATTTGAAGGTTCGTTTCTCTTTGTCTTACGAGCATCAGAAGATGAAACAAAACCTTTTCTCTATTTTTTTTTTTTCAATTTTGATATTTTCCAAAATCCATAGAACTTTGGAGGCAATCAAGAGAAGTTTTGATGGACGCCGATTTGAAATCTTTTCTTTTGATGTGAAAAATCCATGTAATGCGTTTTGATCCATTTACAAATCTCACTGGAGATGGGCTCACCGGAGCTGGGAGCCACAGTGGTTGGGGGTGAATAAGCTAGGCCGTTGGGAGGACGACAACAATGGTGATGGATTGCAAAGCAAAGCACGTATTATTGTTCTTCATTTTGTGTGTGTGTGTGTGTGTGTGTGTGTGTGTGTGTGTGTGTGTGTGTGTTAGGCTATAATCTGGTGTGTGGGAGATTTTAAGGACCCTCACCGAGATCTAATATTAGCCTTACATCGTACCCTACCATTAGGGAAAAAAATGCCTCCTACCATAAACTTCCCGTTATGATCTTGTTGAATAGAAGGAAATTTTGAGGAAAAACACAAGATAATTACTTTCTTATATAAGACCGTAAAATATCAATTTGTAGCTGTGTAATTATCACTTATATATGGCCTATTTGGTAGTGAGGTTTGAAATAATAAGTTTGAAAAAAAATGGTTCAAACCACTTGAAAACAAGGCTTAAAATAGATTTACCAAACATTGATTTGAACAACTAGATCTTTAGTTCAAACCACTTGAATTAGTTTAAGGGAGAAAGAGAGAAATAGGTTAAGACTTGAGATGAATTAAAATTAATAGGCCAATAGTTTACATAAGTTAATAAATAGGCTAAATTACTGTTTTTATCTATAAATTGTCTGGTTATAAACCATAACTTGACAAGTTATTATCCATAATTCACGGCTTTTGTCCATAACTTGTCTGATTATGAACCATAACTTAACAAGTTTGTTCATAACTTATCTGGTTACAAACCATAACTTGATAAATTATGGCCTATTAATTTCTATAACTAAAAATTGACCTATATACTTTCTTAAGCTTTTCATGTTGGTCCATTTTCTATTATTTTCCTTAGTTTTTAAATGGGCCATTAAGAAAACCACCTTTTTTCTGTGAACAGTGTTAAATTTAATTATAAATGTGTGTAAGAACCAGCTATCTAAAACAAGGTGTCAAGAATGAAGAATCACGTTTAAGGTGCAAAATAAATAAATAAATAAATAAAATTCTTGTTTTTAGCTTGGAGGAGGAAAAGTTTATTGGTTATAAGAGTAAAAATTAGTTGATCTTATTTAATGTTAAATAAGCATAAAAAGGTCTTTTTTTTAGCCATTTACACTTTTGGATACGTTTATTAATGATGCAGGAAGGGGCATTTTAGAAGTATTTGACAGTCAAATTATGATTTCCAGTCACGGTTAACTAAGAGACGGAGTGGAAGTCTAAATTTTTCAAAAAATTGTAATTTCATCTCTCTCTTCTTCAATCTTTCTTCTTTATGAGATTGAGTTCTTCAAAACCCTAGCTTATTTTTCTCTTCATGAACTCTTATGATCATGTGTTCATGACTTCAAAGTCCTATTTAGGGACCTCTCTGTCACTTTCTCAAAAAATTGGAACCTTTAGGGGGAAAAAAAAATCACCTTCGATCTTCTTATAGCCCCTTTTTTTTTTTGGTTTGGTTTTGCATGCTTGTCTCCTTGTGTGGGGACTATATACATACAAAATGACGAGGCAATTTCACTGTCCTGCATATAATTAGGCAAATGCATATTCTCACACAACACAAATTAACCATTTTCTCTTTTCCTTTCTTGTTTACTCATTTAATTATACAACCAAGTTTTATAACTAACCCACCCCTAATGCATTCGATAAAATTTTCTTTTTGGTTTTCCTTTAGTATACATAGAATTGATGTTGATCGCTTGAGGAACATAGCAATTGATATATAAACGAGTTTTTAGTGGTTATGTTTTTATCAGTGGCCACTTCTAAATATATAAATTTAATAACGTGATGTGATAAAAAATTAATTCATTAATTTTCATTAATTTTTTTAGTTAAGTATTCAATTTATTACAACCGTTGGATTAGTATCTTTTGACTAAAACAATAATACCCATTGATAAGTAAATTATATAAGTGTTGTTTTAATGGTTACTCTAATTTTTTAACAATTACAGTTATTATTATTTTAACCATAAAATATTGATTCGACAGTTACAATAAATTAGATAATTGGCTAAAAACATTAATGACAATTAATTAGACCAGATCTTATCACACAACGTGGTAACACCGATAGAAAGTAACCATCGAAAACACTTCTATATATATAATTCTCGAAAGAAAACTCTTCTATATATATGATTACTTCATTTTCTTTATAATGGAGACTTTTTTTCTATGGTTTTCATATGTAGTTTTCAGAGGCTCCTGTTAAGGTAAAAATATGGGATGAAAAAGAACTGTAGAAGGGAATGAGTAGAAGGGGAATTAATATATTTGGACGTGACCCTAACTGTCCCTATATGCTAAAAATGGCAAGAGCCACTAAGCGATTGCCTTTTCAAGTCTTGAAAGTCCTTTGCGCAAAATACAATGCATGTAATGTTATGTATCTAGTACAATTACAGCCTTACAGGCTGCAAATAATTAATGCATCTTCATATTTATTTTGTAATTTAGTGAGAAGAAAAGAAAAGAAAAGAAAACGTGCGTTAATGAAACGAACTTAGTGGGATAGAGAGAAAGAACTCATAAATAAACCCATAAAGGCATTTAATTTCTTTATATAAAGTCTCACACAAATATTCATGATCATAAATATTCATAATATTAATGTAGCCCAAAGAATCCTTCATTGCTTTTGGGTAAGTTGTTGATTTCTCCATCTTCTTCCTTTTGCCCTAATGTTCCCTAGCTATAACGTTTAAAGAAACTTTATTTGGGAGGTGCTGGTCCATCAAAGCACCAATGTTTATTTTGCTTTTATTTCTAAATATCGACTTAATTACCTGCAAAATGTGACTTAAATTTCTCCTAATTAATGATTCAATAACTCGTACCCTTCTGTGATTTCTCAACTACTTTAATATATTAATATTGCAAATGGTTGTTCTATTTACACCTCCTATTTTACTCTCAACACTCCCCCTCTAATTACACACCCTACATAATTTTTAAATAATTAAATTTTCTTTCTACACTCTTATTATTCTAAAATTACATTTTCTCACCACACTCACCCACCTTTTTATTCTCCACGCCCCTCTTCTGACTGAACACCCACATAAATTAATTTATTATTTTAATATTATCTTTTTGTATGTCTTTTTTATTTTTATTTTTTGAAACTTTAGACGTAGCGTTTTTTCTAATTTCAATAGGAGAAAAAAACTAAAAATAAGAAATGAAAAACGTAACTAAAAAATTTAAGACTAAAACCGAGTTGCATTGTATTCGTTGAATATTGATCGGACTTGATAACAAATAAAAGTATAGAAAGATATTACACAAGAAGCACAAGCGACATTAAGAAAAAGAAAAAAAAAAGAAAAAGAAAAATCCCGTAATCTGACATTATAAAAACATAAGAAAAGTGAAATGATTTTCATAAAAGATAAATCAGCAAACAAATATGAACACAAAATGAAAAATAAAAAACTAAAAAAGAAAACCTCATACAACAAATAATAAAAAAAATTAAACGTATCTCCATGCAACTTTTTAGATTAGTTATTGAAAATTGAAAATTAGCGTTTACTTATGATTTTTTTCAAATAGAAATAGTTTATAATTTGGGAATATAATGGCTGTGTTTGGAGTTATTTTTGTTTTTATTTTTCACATTTTTCGAGAAAGAAAAAAAGAAAATGGGAGAGAAATGACGTTTGACACAATTAAAGATAAAAAACAGAAATGAAAACGATTTTTCGGTTTAGTGTAAAATGGGAGAGAAATGAAAAACAACTTTTAATCGTTTTTCATTTTCTATTTCTGTTTTTTAAAAACGTTTTTTTTTTTTTTTTTTTTTTTTTTGTTCACTCTCAGCATTCTTTTTGAAGGCAAATATTGTTAAGATCTTATTCCATGATTTTATTAGGCTTTATAGAGCATTGACGAAGTTGGCTCCTCATGATTCATGAATCTGGGAATGGGTTGATGAATTGTCTAAATTACAAACGTTCAAATTCTTTGAGGATTCTTGTCAAGTTATTTCCACCAATCAATGCTCCATACCATCTCAAGAATCTTTATTTTTTGGCTACAAGATTCTTTGTTATAATATACTTTGACTTAGGTTAGAAAATATACCGTGAATTTAAAAATTAATTATTATTTTTTCGCTACAAGATTTCCAACTAATAAATTAAATAGTAGGAAGAGTAAGATTAAAAAATTTGTTTTATTTATTATAATATAAAATAAAAATTATATAATTTTTTTTTTAAAAAAAATGTGAATTTTAAAGTGATGAGTAGAAGAGTAATTGCACATTAAGCTACGTGACAACAATCAATATTTGCATGAGATGTGTCAATTTTGTAGAATATTTATTTTAATTTAAAATGAATATGACTTAATTCTGTTTTTTAATTTATTAATTTTTATTTACAGAGAAGGAAATCATGTTGCGGATATATTGGCCTCAGATGTTATTCATTTGGACGATATGAAGAATAGTGGTTTAATGCGCTAAACTTGGGAGAAAGAAGAAAATAGGCTAAAATTTGAGATGAATTAAAATTAATAGGCTAATAGTTTACATGAGTTAATAAATAGGCCAAATTATTATTTTCGTCCATAACTTGTCTGATTATAAATCACAAGTTATTATTTATAATTGTCCATAACTTGTCCAGTTATGAGCCATAACTTGACAAGTTTGTCTATAACTTATCTGGTTATGAATCATAACTTGACAAGTTATAACCTATTAATTTCTATAACTAAAAATTAGCTTATATACTTTCTTAAGCTTTTTATATTGGCCTATTTTCTACTATTTTCCGCTAAACTTTTGCTCGTCAGCCCAATTGTTAAGGACTCAAAAATATTTTCTTGTTACAGATTTTGTATATAGCCAATTACTCTGTGGCTCACGGCGTTTTGACTAGAGGGTCTCTATCTAACAGGCGGTATAAATGGATTGTGTTCGCATTAGTTCTTCTTTCCCAACGCTTTGGTTGCGGTTTCAAAAAATTGAAAACTGACAAGCTCGGCTCGTGTTTAGACTTGGCTGGAAATTGCCCATTTTGAACCAAACAAGTCCCTATTGTGTAAAATTAATTATTCCGCGTGTAAGGATTGTTGTGATCATACCCAAAAACATAATAATTGACTCTTCCTTAATGAGGGGTTTCGAAAACTATGAATGAACAAGAGAAGAAGGAATGTAGATCATATTTACTTTGGCTAGAAGGAGGGGGAGAATAAAGGGGATTAAAGAGAGTAGCTCGGTTTTGAGTTATAAGAGATTATATATAAGGCCTCCTTATCTTTTCAAAACCTAATAGAAATAGACTTATTTTTTATTTTTTATTTTTGTCACTCATTAACATGATCCCGTAGGGATGAATATATCCCACAATATATCTCACCGACTCATCTTCCCAGAACGTGGAAAAGGGAATTGCTTGGATATCTTTTGCTGTATAATTAATCTATAAAACATATCCTATATATATATATATATATATAATAACGTAAGGAAGGATAAAATATTGAATATATACATATATATATATATATATATATACACACACACACACACACACACACATATATATATCTCACACCCAAACGTATACGATATATATATAGTATATATCTATATATAATACTACTTATAAGTATAAAATATAAAATAACACATTGTGATCCAACAAAATTAATTATCCTTAACGATTAATCAAATAAGAACTACAAGAAACAAAAGTGGTAAACGTTATTATCATATAATTTATCATATAAAAAGATATATGATTTTCAATTTCACCTTAGCACAACGTGTTCCGTTACATCACTTGTAACATCACTTAATAAATCATTAGTAATAACTTAACATAATAAATCGTCAACTCAAACGTTAGTTTTATCTAATTATCGTTTAGTAAAATTTCGGGTGTTATATAGGGGGATGTAAATGTCAATTTTAAGTGTGAAAAAATCAATTATATACTATTTTGGGGGTTAAATAAGCATATAAAAAGGTCATTTTTAGCCATTGGTGCTGTTGGAAACGTATATTAATATGATACAGGAAGAGGCATTTTGGAAATTTAAGAAATACTTAAGAGTCAAATTATGATTTTCGGTCACGGTCAGCTACTTGAGTAGGTGTTAGTGTAGTTTTTCAAAAAATTCAAAACCCATCGCTCTCTTTGGTTTTTGATCCTTCTTCTTTATGAGATTGAGTCAGTATCCCAATTTTCTTTTGCACAAGTTCTTCAAAACCCTAGCTTATTTTCTTCTTCATGAACTGTCTTTTCAAGTTGTTCATGATTTCAAAATCCTAAGGGTGACAAAACCGCAAAGTGGGTCATGTTAGGATTTTAGCGTAGAAGTCAATTAAGGATCGAACCAAGTACGCACCTATTCGTCACCTTTTGTCACAAAAAGACCATTTCCTCTTTTTCTTTCTTGTTCACTCATTTTATACAACAACTTTTATAACTGTCCGAGCATCCGAGCAAATTAATCATTTCTTTTTGGTTTTTTCTTTAGTAAGTATACATAGAATTGATGTTGATCACTTGAAGAGACATAGCAATTGATCGTATGATTACCGTTCGGGATGATTATAATGATTACTAAATGTTCAAATGTATTTCTTCGTTGGGCACAAACTCATTAAGACTTTTTCATATGGCCTTCATATATATAGTTTTCAGAAGCTCTTCTTATGAAGGTAATAATATGGGATAGAAAAAAAAAAGGGAATGAGTAGAGAGGTAATTAATATGTTTGGACGTGACCATAACTGTCCCTATATGCTGAAAAGACAAGGGCCACTTATGGATTGCATTTTCAAAGTCTTGAAATCAAACTTAGTGGAATAGGGAAAAATAACTTATTATAATACATAAACCCACAAATGACCAATACAACATAATAGATAATATTATTCTCACACACTGAAACTCAAACTAGCTTTTTAAGCATACAAATACTTTTTCTTCTCCACACTCAGCCTTTATTTAAAATACATATATATATTGTTCAGATTATACGTATTTCTTGATTTAATTAGGCTGTAGAGAGCATTGAAAATTTGGCACTTTATGATTCTTGAGTCTGGGAATGACTTTGAGGAATTGTCTAAACCAACGTTCAGATTCTTTGGGGATTCTTTCTAAGTGATTTTCACGATCAATTTGGTAGATGCCAAAGTTATAAGTGTAACCGGAATTCCATTCAAAGTCATCAAGAAGTGTCCAAATATAGAATCCCTTCACCTTGACTCCATGCCTGCCAAAACCTTGGGTGTTAGTACCTTTCAATACTTGCTACTTAAAGTGCATGGTTCTAAATTCTTACCCGTTACTCTTAATTAATACCATTTGATTAATATAGTTCAGATTTTAGTTAAGAATAAAGAGTAACAATCTAAACCGTGCACTTTAACCGGTATTTATTTCTTTTCTTCTTATGTAGCCAATATCGTTCTAATACTAAATATTTAGGATGTCCAGTGATGACAAAAATTAACTAAGCTGGTCGAAATATGCTTGTATATCCAAAGGCCATTATTAGCCTGTCTAAGCAATTAGTATAGAAAATGAAGAGTGCAAATATTGGCGCTTACTTAATAGCCATTGAGACACGTCGTAGATGACGACGATAGAAATCTATTCTTGCACTATCGTTGAGAGAAGTACTATTGAGGGGATCAGGAAGTCCTGTAATAACAATTAAACCATATCTACAATCAATTTTTTTGTCAAGAACTTTGTATCAAGTACAATTATTTCAATTAAATTCAGATAGGTTAGTACTAGATAAATTATTACTTCTATTTTGTAATTTCAATCAAAAGTTAAAAGGAATTAAAAGAAAAACCCATAACCATCGAAAAATATTAAGTATAATTTACCATTCTCTGTGATGTAAATTGTGGGATTGTTGTAATTTTCTTTTACGTACAACAACAGTTCTTCAATCCCCTTTGGATAAATGAACATCCACGTTCCATTAACCTACATCATCAATCGCGTAAAACAGTTAAAATTAACACACATAGAATGAGAACTATGAATTTGAATAATTTTCTTGATGTTGCCTTGGAATTTAAGCTAAAAACTCAGTCATGCACAAAAAAAAAAAAAAAAAAAAGAGGATAAATGGAAACAAAGAAAGTACCTGCTTTCCAATAGGTACACCATTTTTCGAAGCTGTGTCATTACATTAAGTGAAGATTAAAGATTAATTGATTAATATTAATGAACTCCAAAGTTAATAGGTCTAGAGACAGTAAACAGTATGATAATATTAGACTTACTTGTTAATTTAACATGACTATCACATGAGGGACCTGGATAGCATGAAACATTTGAATCCTCTGCATACCTTGCCGTATAGTAATTTAGACCCAAAAAATCGTATGACCCTTTTATTAATTTGGATTCACTTTCATTAAATTTAGGCAACCGGCTTCCCACCAAAGATTTCATGGTTTCTGGATAGTCTCCAAATGTGATTGTGTGAAAAACCCTGTATAAGTCATGGTATGTATATATAATATAATATATATATATATATAGTCATTAACAACAACAACTTGATCAGTAGTGTAGTATATTTTTAGATATGTCCCCTTCTCTTGTCACCTTTTGTGTCCTCCAATAATAACATAACGCAATTAACATATTATTCTAATTAATAATATGATTTCTTAATTGATGTGATTTGATATTTTAATCGATATGGCATTTTAAGTAACCTATCATGATATTATTAATAAGATATGAAAGGTGACAAAAATGAAGGGACACAAGAAGTCATTAGAAATCTTAACCATTTACGTGTTAGACATCTCACCATCCAAAACCAAAGTCTATGGCTCTATAGGCAGCCAGGCAAGATTCAGGTGTGTGAAACTTTGGTACGGCCCACAAAGATTGTATTGTTATCCCTATGATTCCCTTTTGATTCTCCTGAAAGGGATACACAAGAAGCTTACATTAAATTGTCATTTTCTAATATAATATATACACACGCTCGTTATTATTTACGTATATATGATAATCTTTTCTTTGAACAATATTTATTTGTTTGAAATGAATACGTTTGGTTTCAATTATATGACACGCACATATATATACATATATACATAACTTATATCAATACATAAAGATAATTACTGACCAGGTAGTTCTTCCTATACCAGTCTACAGCTTTCGCATGAGCAAGAATTAAGTGGTGAATCACGATGTAAGGTTCTGTTGCTGAGTTCCCAGCAGTGCAATTTCCATAATGAGGATCACATCGACCAGGTGCGAAACTACCAAATTCATACCCTCTGGTAGTAAAAATAATTGGCTCATTAAAGGTAATCCACTTTCTCACTTTATGGCCAAATGTTTTGAAGCAGAAATCCGCATAATCGAGATATTCGTCCCTACAAATTAATAAAAAAATAATATAAAACAATTAGCATAATGATAATTTCTTAGGCACTGTCTTGATCCATACATAAAATCTAAATATCGATCCAAAGATGCATAAATGATGGCTTACACAAACGTCCGGTTCAAGAATCCACCATATTCTTCTAGGGCTTGAGGCAAATCCCAATGGAATATAGTCACTATTGGTTCGATGCCTACTTATCAATAAACAAAATTCAAATAAAAACAAATTATCAAAGGAAACCAAACTAGTCAGAACAAGAATTCCCAAAACCATGTTATGAGTAAAATACGCTGAATGCTTAAAAGTTATGAAATTAACCCTCGTGTATAAGCGTTTCTATGAGACTTGTGTAAAATTCGACTCCCTTGTGATTTACGTCTCCTTTACGTCCATCTAAAATCAAAATTAAGCTTCATTATATTTTGAGAGAAAAATTTGATAACTTTTATCAAGAAAGCATAAATATACATATATAAGTGTGTGTATATATATATATATATGTATATTAGTTTAATACTTTAATACAATGCTAAGTAAAACGTACTTGGTAGTACTCTAGACCAAGAGATAGAGAATCTGAAGGAGTCGAAACCCGTTTCTTTCAGTCGCTTGATGTCACTCTGTGACAAATTTAAGCATTTTAGGCTAGCAAAAAATAATAAAAAAGTATATTTGCAAATCCCACATAGACAAAAAGTATATTTCACTATTGTTTTTCTCATACGTAGGTTCATGTATCCCAAAGAAATTGTGAAAGAATATAGGAAATATAGACATATAGTAATAAAAATGTACTGTGTAGGTATGTATGTTAAAAATATCTGACACAATTGTGTGTATAATTAGTACATTTTTGTTCTTCTTAAAAACAAAAGTGATTCCGAGGCAATAACTTTTCTATTACATAGTTATAGCAAGTCAAGCATTTTAAACCTTGTATCTATAATAGAATTCATCTGCGATTTTTCCAGAGCTGTGATCTGCTATTTTTTCTGTAAAATATAAGAGAAGGTAAAGAAATGTTAGATAAAATCGCAAATACGTTATGGTAAGTAAAAAAAAAAAAGTAAAAAAAAGGTATTTGTATTTAAACCTGGATGATCCTTAGTAAAGGTATCCCATATACTGGGTTTTCTTCCATCCACATCTGTCGCTCCTTCATACTTTTGTCACGCGCACATAGTAATTGCACATATCATAAACGTAGTAAAAAATAATATCAACAACAACAATTTGGTGCCAACAAATATGTATATTAAACATAGCAATTTCACATATCATAAAAGTAGTAAAAAAAAAACAACTACAATTCGATGCAATATATATACCTGATAAGCAGCTGATGCTGCTCCGAATATGAAGTCAGGTGGAAAATCCTTCCGACTTATGTCATCAAGTTGAGCAACATTGCATGCCAACAAATAGGACAGAAAGAGCAATAAGAGAGAAAGACTTTGATGAGTTTCCATTCTTAATTCTTCGTTGCCTTGCATTCTCTCAAGTGGTCTTTATATAGGCACGACCAGAAATAAATAAAAAGTGAACTATTTACGGAAACATATACATATAATGAAGAAAAATGCCATAAAGCCTTAACAATGTGACATGTCATTTTTTTTGTTTTTTTGTTTTTTTGTTTTTTTTTTTTGTTTTGCCTTTTCTACGTATTTCTTATGGCAACACAGGAACGTAGACAACATTGACAATCCTATGTCAGAAACAAGAGGAGAGACGGGTAGATCCAACAATTTTTTTTTTTTTATCACTAAGCTTGTTCAAAGAATATAACTCAAACCGCACATATAACGCTTCGAAAATTGTCGAACCCAACTTGTCATATGGGTGCAACATGTTGACGATCCTTACTAGCAAAATTGGTGATAAATTGTTCTTTAGAGGCTTGAGATTCAATTATGGGTTAATCTCACAATTGTTCTCTCAATTTTAGGATTATTTTCAGTTTTTCTTCATACTTTAAAACTCTCATTTTACTATTTGAATTTTTGAATTAGTACCATTGGTGAAAATATTTTAAAACCAAATTAAGAAAGATATGCAATTAAGTGTGATCATATGTTTTTATTTTTTATTTTATTTTTTTTATTAGAAGTTATGATCGCATTGCCTTCTTTTTTCAATATGTTTTTAACAGAAATTCTAATAGATTGGGTTAAGGTGACTAATATATAATTCAATGGTCAAAGTGAGAATTGTTAAAATTCGAAGGTCAAACTAAATATGACCCTAAAATTCATAAGAAACCAGTGAAAATACTCCATCAATTATAACCTAGTTGACCTGTCCTATTTCCTTATTTGAAAAATTGGATTTTTAAGTAAAACAAACCTATTTTGGTAAGTTATATTAACCTAGAAGGCACCATATGAACTAAAAAAAGAAAAGAAAAAAAAAAGAATTCCACTACCAAATGATGATTGTTTATAATAAATTTTTTTTTTTTGCTTTTTTTTTTTTTCAAAATTTAGCTTAAGTCTCCTCTTCTCTTTTTCATCACCAGCTTTAACTATCGCCCCTATCTTTTTTACTCTCGCTTATGTTGTTCAAAATCGAGCTTCCCTTCTTCTAATTCATCATGCTTCGCCTCCCATCTCTAAAGCTACCTTAGATCTGTTTCTTAGTTCTTCAAACTGTAACCACATAGATTGTAAGAGTGACATAGACTACATACAGCTATGAAGCTTTCTTTTTATCGGGTAAGATTAATAAATCTTTTAAAAATGATGTTGATTCAGACTTAAAAAATTTAATGTGAACTTTCATAAAATAACATGATGTGATATATGAGGATTTAGTTATAAAAATTTTCCTAAACTTTGGCTCTAATAACACTTTGTTTTCTATATTCAAAACATAGCATCCGTTTGTTCTGAACTATGAATTGTTAAAAAAAAACTTCCTTTTGTTAAGGTTTCTAACGGAAGAAATTACTGACTCTTAATACACATTCTAGGGGTATTTTGATAATATGCATACTCTTAAAAGGATTAAATCTTAATAAATTTATGAATTCCAATTAAGCAATGTAATATATAAAATATCTATGGTCTCAAAAAAAAATTTGTTGAAATGTGATGTTTTAAAAATAAAATAAAATATACTGTGACTTATGTTAGAAAATATACCGTGATTTTAAAAATTAAGTATTATTTTTTTGCTACAAGAGTTCCAATTAATTTATTAAATAGTAGCTAGGAAGAGTAAGATTAACAAATTTATTTTATTTATTATCATATTAAATACAAATATATTATTTTTTAAAAAATGTAAATTTAAGAGTGATGGTAAAAGAGTGATTACACATTAAGCTACGTAACATCAATCAATATTTGTTAGAAATCCATAGGCCCCGAGTGCAGTACCTAGTGGGATAGCATGGTGCGCGCACATGTGTTTCCGTATTTATTATATGAATACGATGTAATTCTATTTTTTAATTAATTTATTTTTATTTACAGAGAAGGAAATCATGCTGCGGATATACTGGCCTCACATGTTCATTTGGACGATGAAGAATGGTGGTTCAATGCGCTAAATTTCTGTTCCTCAGCCCAATTGTTAAGGACTCAATAGGATTTTCTTGTTACAAATTTTGTACATAGCAAATACTCTTTCGTATTTCTCACGGGGTTTTGACTAGAGGGTTTTGACATAATAATGTGCTCCAACACATTTGACTAGATGGTTTCTAACTAACATGATCAGATGCTGGTGGAATGTGTTCATATTGGTTCTTCATTCCCCACGCTTTGGTTGCGGTTTCGAAAAATTGAAAACCGACAAGCTCGGTTCTGGTTGGGACTTCTCTGGAAACTGTCCATTCTGAAACGAACAAGGCCATTGAAACGATGATGAGTGACATAATAATGTGCTCCAACACATTTGTAAGAAAATGATGTTTCCTTATATGATACTGAAATTGGGTCTCATGTAGAAGCTTTTATGAGTTGTTAATTGTGTTTTTGCATGCTCGTCTCTGTGCTGTGGGGACGATAATAAGGCACGGCAAGAGGCAGTTTCACACTTCTACATAATTAGGCGCATTCATTTCTCACACTAATCCATTTGAACAACTTTATTTTTTTTTTATTTATTTCCATTTATTTACACGATCGATTTTCATGAGTGTTACTTCGTTCTTTCTATTTTTTTTCTTTCTTCATTGGGGAGAAGTTAAACTTTATCCCTTCTATATATCGTGTTTGTAGTTTTCAAAACCTCTCATTAGGGAAGAGGCAATTATTGTGTTTTTGGGCATGATCATAACAATCCTTACACGCAGAATAATTAATATTATGCGATATTTAGATAAGGTATGTGTATTTTAAGGCTAGTTTGGAATTTCTCTAAAAGGTTTAAACGATTCTATGCGTCACGATATGAGTAGTATGTTGATTAAAAAATAAAAATAAATTAAAGTATGAATTTACATGCACTACCACACTTTTACAGTTAAGTTTGAAAGATTGTGTGTGTGTGTGTGTGTTTTTTTTTTTTTTTTTTTTTTTTTCTTGGTTGTGTGTGCTAATTGTCTATGTGGGCGGGTAGACAAAATGACGAGGCAAAGTCAGTGTTAACTATATAACTAGGCGCATACAACTTAACAAAAATAAATTTCCTTTTCTGTTTTCTTCACCTTTTTTTTTTTTTTTTTTTTTTTTTTGTATACAAACCAATAAGACTTTTTTCTGTAGTCTTCATAGTTTCTAGAATTACCTCCCATTAAGGTAAAGAAATAATGAGTTGAGATCAGGATAATGGTACAACAGAATTAGATTAGTTTGCATATGATAAAGGAGAAAGGACACAAATAATGTTTAGAGTATCTAGATCTTTAACTTTTATTTCCTTATCAATATTTTTTTTGAGTCAAGTAACTGTATTAGTTAAAAGGATATTTATCAAAAGTGAGTGTAAAAATTAAACTCATTCACTCTAAGTATAAGTTTGACAATTTTCTCTATTATAAGGGGTCATTTAGGAATTGTGTTTTCAATACTGATGTGTCCATAACTATTCACTTTGGGTAGATGTAGTTACTTATTATTAATTGACGTGATAATCGTTTAAATAATTATCAATTTAAGAATAACAGCTTAGATGTCTTATAAGTTGGTACAAAAAAAATTGAGATTAGAGTTTGTATTCTAGCATTATTCTTATAATAAGATTGTTAGGACTTTAATTGGCAATTTGTTAGTATTGGTTGTAAAAATTCAAAAATATGTACTTTTGGTAGCTGGCGTTTATGGAGAATATAAGAGGTAATTTTGGTTGCTTGATTTCTCTGAATATGAAATATTTTTGTTGATAAAAATTAGATTTTAGAAGGA
Organism: Morus indica; assembly: GCA_029231665.1. NCBI lineage: Eukaryota > Viridiplantae > Streptophyta > Magnoliopsida > Rosales > Moraceae > Morus > Morus indica. Next base: position 7,845,224 of record JACAGA010000021.1, read on the forward strand.
AATTTCAAAGAATATTTAGGAGATTTTATGCATCAAGGATATAGTAATATATTTGATGAGGTGGTAGAAATGGAAACAAAAGTATGTGATGAGCTTGTCACGTGGAGTATTAATTGAAGATTATCTCGTGGAGTACATTTGGTCTTGATGGATTAGAATTCAAAAGGAATAAGACCAAACATTATATATATATATATATATATATATTCATCCGGTATATATGTGAATGTATGTGTACGTGAAGTGAGGTGTGTGCGTGAACGAAAATTGTGGTGCAAAGTGAATAACTAGTTTTTGGGGGAAGAGCTATTTCAGTGGGATTTATATTGAGCAAATTATATGGAGCTGATTTGATCAAGGAGTCCAATATAGACTTTTTTATATATACCACCTAAAAAGCAAATAAAGTGGAGGCCATTAAGGAGATTCAAGATGCAATATAGACTTTATATTTTTTGTGACGATTTTTTATCATCTATTATAACCCTATTTGTTGTAATGACATACAATAATCAATCAGCAATAATCAATTGAGTATGTCACTTTTATAATTTTGTACTAATTTTATGTTGAGGCTCAGGAAGTCATTAGAAAAATGAACTATTTAGACATCATTGCTAGAACAAATTATGTTTTGGAATATCTATAATAAGTAACATATATGTATTAGATGAATTGATCACCATCCAAGCGTGAAGTCTAGGGCTCTATAGGCCAAAGAAGATTCAGGAGTACGAAATTTTGGCACGACCCATAAAGATTGTATTGTTATTCCTATGCTTCCCTTTCGACACACATATATATACATATATACATAACACATACTACTCACCTGGAATTCCTTTCTATATATGTCTACTGCTTTCGCATGAGCGAGAATTAAGTGGTGAACTACGACATAAGGTTCTGTTGCTGAGTTCCCACTAATGCAGTTTCCATCGTAATGAGAACATCGACCAGGTGCAAAAACACCAAATTCATACGCTTTGGTAGTAAAAATAATTGGCTCATTAAAAGTAATCCACTTTTCCACTTTATCGCCGAACGTATCGAGGCAAAAATTTACGTATCATTGATAATCATCCCTATAAAATAATAAAAATTTATTAAATAATTGGCATAATGTAGTTTCTTCTGTAATGCTTTGATCTGTACATAGATTCTGCTATATATATGTGTGTATATATATGATGTCTTACACAAACTTCGGGCTCAAAATCCACCATATTCATCTTCTAGGGCTTAAGGTCGATCCCAATAAAATAAAGTCACTATCGATTCGGTGCCTACTTATAAAAATTAAGCTACGTAATAACAATCAATATTTACATATGGGATGTGTCAAGTTTGTTAGTACTCATATGCCCCTAATGCAGCTATCGGGATAGCATGGTGCGTGCACATGTGTTTCCGTATTTATTATAGAATCTTTATACTATATTAAAATGAATATTATGAAATTCTATTTTTTAATGTATTTATTTTTATTTACAGAGAAGGAAATCACGTTGCGGATATATTGTGCTCAGATGTTATTTACACTAGACTTTTGCTCGTCGGCGTTAAGGATTCAATAAGATTTTCTTGTTAGAGATTTTGTATATTGCCAACTACTGTGTGGTATAAATATACTCTTTTTCGTATTTCTCACGGGGTTTTGAGTAGAGGGTTTCTAACTAACATGACCAGATGCTGCTGGATTGTGTTCATATTGGTTCTTTCTCGACGCTGGATTTCAAAAATTGAAAGCTCGGTTCTGGTTGGGACTTCGCTGGAAACTGTCTATTCTGAACCGAACAGCCATTGAAACGATGATGAGTGACATAATAATGTGCTCCCACACATTTGTAAGAAAATGATGTTTCCTTTTATCTTACTGAAATTGGGTCTCATCTATAAGCCTTCATGAGTTGTTATTGTTGTTGTGGGGACTATAACAAGGCACGGCAAGAGGCAATTTCAAACACTTCTACATAATTAGGCGCATTCATTTCTCACACTAATCCATTTGAACAATTTTTTTTTTTTTTTTTTGCTTTATTTCATTATAATGGCACGATCGATTTTCATGAGTGTTACTTATGAATTGCTATACTTCGTTCTTTATTGGGGAGAAGTTAAACTTTATCCCTTCTATATATGGTGTTTATAGTTTTCAAAACCTGTCATTAGGCACTACAACAAAAATACCCATTTGCGACGACTTTTTTTGTGACGATAAATGTCGTCGCAAATATTGAAATATTTGCGACGTTTAAAAAAATTACAACGTCGTCGCTAATAATTTTTTTGTCGTCGCAAATAATATTGCCGCGCAAATTTCGATGGCGCGGATTTTTCGTGCGAATTAAGCCACGTTTTCCCGACGACAATCCTCATTATTTGCGACGATTGGAAAATTATTTGCGACGACATGTTTTCGTTGTCGTCGCAAATACTCTATTAGACGAGGGGAATGGGCGGGAAAAAAAATTATTTGCGACGACATTTTTTCATTGTCGTCGCAAATACTCTATTAGACGAGGGGGAATGGGCGGGAAAAAAAAATTATTAGCGACGAAATCAGATTAATGTCGTCGCAAATAATGACTATTTGCGACGACATTTTAGTTTTATTTGCGACGACTTTGTCGTCGCAAATAAGTGCCCTAATTATATCCACACCTCCTTCTTCTCCATTTTCTCCCGATTCTCTGCAAAAAAAAAAAAAAAATCTAACTCTCTCTCTCTCCTATCCCTCGCCGCCTCCTCTTCCCGTCGCCATCGCCGCCACCGCCGCTCCCGGCCGTTCTTCTCTTTCTTCCCTCTCTCTTCCCTTCTCTCTCTCTCTCTTCCCTTCTTTCTCTCTCTCTTCTTCACCTCTCCTTCCACCGCCGCCGCCGCCTCCCCCTGCCGCTGGCTGGCCCTCCCCTTCCCTCTCTCCCCTTGTCACTCTTTCGTGTTTTCTCTCTCTTCCCTTGGGCGGACATGCATCGTCGCGGGGACTCTTGGGTTTAATACCGATGCGGAACAAACTTTCGTAAGCATTTTTACTTTTCTTGTTAAATTTTTTTATATTTAAATAGTGGTTTTATATCACGTAAAAATACTTATAATATCTTATTATGTAGAACACTCTGGAGGAGGAGAGACATAGAGCACAGACTACTTCAAGCGCGACTAGATCTCCCCTTGATGAGCATAGGGTTTTGAAGCAAGTTCTTGACACGCGTAGAGGACATAAGAAAGGAGTGGGTCCGATGCTCTCCCAAAAGCATTACTCTGGGGCTTCTCCTTCATCCGCTGGTTCATTCTCAGACGCAACATCATCAGCTCAACCTGAGGCTGCGCGTATGGATCGTTTTTTAAAGAAATCGTATCAGGAACAAATGAAGATTTATGACAATCAGGTAAAGATGTTAGAGTTCTGGTCTAGATTGCAGCCTAACATCCAATTACCTACGATTTCTCGTCCAGAACCAGTTAACCTAGACGTTCCTCTGCCTCTTTCAGATGATGACAGTCCTGATGACGACGCTATTGGCGATGCTGCAAACTTAGAGGAATAGTTTTATATGATTTTTCACTTTATTTAGACTTTTATATTTTGTTGAACATTATATATGCACTTTATGTAGTATTCATAACATATTTTATAAATTTATTTAGATTTATTGTTTTTAATAGTAATTTATATTTTACTTTTAATGTATCTTAATAAATTATATTTAGTATGTAATATAATAATGTTTAATTAAAATTATTAAAAATTATTTAATTGCCATTTTTAAAAAAATTGGAAAAAAAATTATTTCCGTTTTTGCGACGACATCATTATAAATGTCGTCGCAAAAAAATTGACTATTTGCGACGACCTTTTGCGACGACATTTTAACTTGTCGTCGCAAAAAAATTTGAATTTTTTGCGACGACGTTTTGAAAAAAGTCGTCGCAAATAATTTTAAATCACGACAAATTAACCAACAAATTATTTGCGACGACAGTCGTCGCAAAATATAAATGTCGTCGCAAATGTATTTGCGACGATACTCTGTCGTCGCAAATAAAGTATTTGCGACTATTTTTTTGCGGCGACACATTTGCGACGACGTGTCGTCGCAAATACTATTATTTGCGACGACATGTGGGTTTTTGCGACGACTTTTTGTCGTCGCAAAAACCACTTTTTCTTGTAGTGTGGGGAAGAGGCAATTATTGTGTTTTTGGGCATGATCATAACTATCCTTACACGTGGAATAATTAATATTACGCGATATTTAGATAGGGTATGGATATTTTAAGGCTAGTTTGAAATTGCTCTGTAAGGGTTAAAAGATTTTATGCGTCACGATATGAGTAGTGTGTTGAATGAAAAGTAAAAATAAATTAAAGTACGAATTTACATACACTAACCACACTTTTACAGTTAAGTTTGAAAAATTAAGGTCTTTTTTTTTTTTTTTTTGGTTGTGTATGCTAATTGTCTCTGTGGGTGGGTGGACAAAAGGAGAGGAAATTTCAGTGGCGCAGTCATATAACTATGTACATACAACTTAACAAAAAGTATTCTTTTCTGTCTCTCACCTTTCTTTTTTTTTTTTTTTTTTTTTTTTTTTGTATACAAACCTATAAGACTTTTTTCTGTAGTCTTCATAGTTTTTAGAATTACCTTCCATCGAGGTAAAGAAATAATGAGTTGAGATCAGGATAATGGTACAATAGAATTAAATTAGTTTGCATATTATAAAGGAGAAAGGACACAAATATTGTTTAGAGTGTCTAGATTTTTAATTCTTATTTCTTAATCAATATCTTTTTAAGTTAAATAACTGTAGTTAAAAGGATATTTATTAGGAGTAAGTGTAAAAATCAGAACTCATTCACTTTAAGAGTAAGTTCAACAATTTTCTCCATTATAAAGGGTCATTTAGGAATTGTGTTTTCAGTAATGACGTCACCATAACTATTCCCTAATATTGTTTGGAAGAAGTCTATGAAAATTACAAGCACCATTAATTAATCCATCTTCACAGTTGTTAGGTCCGGATTAAATCAGAGATTGAAATTAAATTAAAGAAGACGTGAATGAAATGAACTTAGTTATAATAAACAAGCCAGTGAAGGCATTTTATTTCCTTATAATATAAAGTCTCACACAACAGTACAGCATAATAGATAATATTATTCTCACATACGAAACTCGAAGGAGCTTTATTCACATAATAATTACATTTCTTCTTCATCACTCTCATCAGCACTTATTTAAAGATATATATATATATATATATATATATTATGTTTTATAAAGTAGGCTACGAACAGCAACTCTAATTTCAACTATTTTGTACCAATTTACGTGGCATAGAATTATCATCTTTTCATTGGTCGATGTAGTTACATATTATTAATTGACGTGATAATCTTTTAAATAATTACCAATAAAAGGATAACAGTTCATTTGTTTCATAAGTCGGTAAAAAAAATTGAGATTAGAGTTTGTGTTCTAGCATTATTCTTATAATAAGATCATATATATTGCTTGATTTAATTAGGTAGTAGAGAGCATTGACGAAGTTAGCTCGTCATCATTCAAGACTCTGGGAAAGGGTTTGAGGAATTGTCTAAACCAACGTTCAGATTCTTTGGGGATTCTTTTTAAGTGATCTTCACGATCAATTTGGTAGATGCCAAATTTATAAGTGTAACCGGAATTCCATTCAAAGTCATCAAGAAGTGTCCAAATATAGAATCCCTTCACGTTGGCTCCAGCCCTGCCAAAAACTTGGGTGTTAGTACTTCTTAATACTTGTTACCTAAAGCAATGGTTGTTTAGCCAATATAGTTCTAAAGGTAATTAAATTAAGATATTTTATGATAATAAAATTAAACTAATAATGTCCAAATTTGCTTGTTTACCCAAAGGGCATTATTAGCATGTGTAGTCTCATAAATTAGATTACTAGTACTTCTCCCAAATGTTTAATTATACATTTTTTGTAATTATATAATTACATATAGTTAATGTGTAGTTATAACATACAATGTGATATCTGTGTGATAATTACTAATATGTCATTTTTGTTATTTTTAAAAAATCCCGAAAGTTTTACTAAACTTCAAATCTATCTTAAGAATTTTGTTATGCAGTATACTTTTATAAAAATAATTAATTGGTAGGTAATAGTTGGATATTTTATTATAGGTCGACATAAATTAAAAGACTAAAACATGACAACAATTTCGAGACTACAATTACAAGGATTTGAACTCAGATTTCTTACTATGATACGATTAGCAATAAAATAATGACAATTGAAAAAATAGAAAAATGAAAAAAAAAGATAATCAATTGTGAATTTTTCTATAATTTATTCTTGATGAACATACTCTTTGAGGTTGTTTCTCTCAAGGTATAACTAAAAGTAAGCTTCCTTCTAATATATACATACATATACATATATATATATATATTCTGTTTTGATAAAGTAGTACTATGTATTTAAATTTTTCTACAACTAAAAGTAAACTAAATTCCATATAATATAGTCTAGTATATATTCTGTTTTGGGAATATAAGTACAACTATATATTTTTTAAAATTTTTTCTGTAACAAAATAAGAGTTGTAATTTGCGCTTACTTAATAGCTTTAAAGATGTTGTAAATATCTACATTATCTATATATATATATATATCTTCTGTTTTGATAAAGTAGTACTCTGTTTTAAAATTTTTCTACAACTAACATTAAACTAAATTCCATATATATTCTGTTTTGGGAGGGAGATAAAGTAGTACTATGTCTTTAAATTTTTCCTACAACTAAAATTAAACTATTCCATATAATATATATATATATATATATATTCTGTTTTGATAAAGTACAACTATTATATTTAAATTTTCTCTAACAAAATAAAGTGCAATATTGCGCTTACTTAATTGCTTTGAAAGAGTAAATGACGCGATGTAATCTATTCTTTCAGCATCTTTGAGTGAGTACTTTTGATATGATCCGGAACTCCTGCATATAACATAAAACCCTATTTCATAATCCAGTTTTGGTAAATGAACAGTATATCATCTTTTAAATAAATTCACATAAATTAGTCCTTCCTTTTATCCTATATGATCTTTTTTTGAAAAAGAGAAAAAAGAAACAAAAAAATTGAAGAATTAATTTTAATTTACCGATTCTCATTGATGTAAATAGAGGATTGTTTGTAATTTTCTTTTATGCACAACACCAATCTTGGTCATTTTCTTGTGGATAAACGAACATCCCTTTCCATCAATCTACATCATCAATTGTAAGTTAGAATTTTGTACACTTAGAATGAGAATCATGAATTTGAATAAATTTTCTTGATGTTGCTTAAATAATTTATGGTAACAACTCGTTCATATAGACCCAAAAAAATAAAAAAAATAAATAAATAAAAGAAAAGATAAATGGAAAGAAAGAAAGTACCGGTTGTCCAATAGGTACACCATCTTTCGAAACTGTATCATTACATTAGGTGAACTTTAACATGGACGCCAAAATGAAGAAAGCAGAAGGAAAGCATCTTTGGAAAAGAAAAGAAATTAAAAAAAAAAAAAAAAAAACTTTGTCAGGCCATCTGGCCGTGCCAACCGCGCGCATAGCCAGCGGGCACAGACTGGCAGGCCACCAGTCGAGAGTGTTATGCACCACTGTTGCCAAAGCAGAGCGCCCGTGCTCCTGCAGCGCGCCATACTGCCCCAGACCAGCAATGGCTACGCACCAGCGCATTATATAATAATCTGATTTTACGCTTTATGGCCTACTTGTAACCAAAAAAAGTCCACTTTGACCCCGAATTTAACTCTAAATAGGACTTGAGGATATTATGTTGCTAGATTTAGAATCTTGATTAGTAATTGTCTTGAATTTCTAATCATTAGGAACAATTGCGATTATTGATTATGGTCGAGTTTTCGTATAATTGCAAGAAGAACATAACCCAGGTTGAATGATCCGAGCTTGTGATTGTTATCTAGATCAACTTATCTTTTCTCATCGTACTGCTTCCTTTGAATTGAATTTAGAGAGCTTGTTTTAGGTTGTTTGAGGGAAAAGAATTAAGAGTTTGTTTTACTTAACGGCGAACAAAGAAAAGATTGGAGTAACACAACTTGTTGTTGTCTATGGTTTGCTAATTTCTATAGGAAACTGGGAATAATATTATTGCTCATTATAATTTCATTGTCTTGTGGCGGTGAGTAATCCTTTAACCAATCTTTTAGTTATTGTGTTCTTTATTTATTTTCAAGATTTGCTTTCTTCGGACCCTTAAAGAGTTAGTGGATCAACAGCCGCTATGCATTGAATACCCCAACCTTGAGGTGAACTTTGAGCTTAAGTTGGTATGATCCATCTGTTACCTACTTTTCATGGCTTTGCAGGAGAGGATCCAAACAAGCACCTCAAGGAGTTTCATGTAGTACGCTCTAGTATGAAACCAACCAGGGTCTCTGAGGAACAAATTAGACTGCGAGCCTTTCCATTTTCACATAAAAACAGTTATGACTCAATATGAATAATATTACTCAACATGTAGGGCTCATTTGGTCATGATATGAATAATATGGATAATATTACACTGGCTAGGCAAGGCCTAGAATTATTTATGGGGCAACATATTTCCTTCTCATAAGGTTTATATCCTCGTTGGCATTTATCTCACACATTAGAATGAGATTGGCTCTGAATTCCATTAGAATTCCTGAATCTTGCTGAGATATTGTGCGTTTGTGGCCCCTAGTATGCATAAGCAAATCTACGCAAGAAAGTCGAAAATGCTTCTGCTTATAAGGTCCAAATAGTATTTCTTCCAGGTGCATGATTCTACAATTCCTTCAGCACAGGAACTAGGATAATTTATGAATCTCTTACAAAAACTTTATTCTCATAAGACCATTGCAAGTCATTAAGCTTAATAACAAGAGAAAAAGAAAGAAAGATGAAAAATTAGGGATCCAGCTAAACTGTACTATATATAGGTGCATCTTTCCACACTTCATGAATTGATAATAAAAACATGACAAAAATGAAATCCAGAGTTCACAAATGATTCAAAATATAAAGACTCAAGTCCCAAATGATACTAGCGAGGATAGAGTTCAGATATTGATGCTTCATTTCTTGAACCTTCAACAGGACCACTGCAGGAATTATTTGATCCCGAAACATTAGATGCTAATGACATGTTTGGTCCTTCCGTACTTCGCATATAGAATGCTGGTTTTGAAGGAACTGCGAGACTGAGAGAGCGACTGTTAAACATGAGAGCAACTGAATTCATGGTTGGTCTGTCAGTTATATTTTCTTGTACGCATAGCAATCCAATATGTATGCATCTCATTATTTCGCTTGTTGAACCACCTGATAGCGCGGTATCTACTATATTTGAAGCAGTTCCATCCTTCCAATTTGCCCATGCCTGAAATATTGTCAATGTGAAAGAAGAGTATATGTAAAACCCATGGCTTAAATTGAAAGCAAAACTACAAATTGGGGTTAAAATTTTGATTTTGTTAAACATTAATGCAAACATTTATGAGATTATAGTAAATTTATGAATTTTAGAAAGTTGGGGGCTAGGGGGGAAACAAACGTAGAAGCTTCCCATCTAATTTTTCTTCCGTCTGTCGTCCCCTCACTCTCTCACGTAGAGATGCAAGAACGGGCCGGTCCGGCCCGGCCCGTCCCATTCTCTTTAGGCCCACGCGTGCCGCGGGCCAGGCTGGCCCAGCTCATGAATTTTGTGGGCCGGGCTGGGCCGGCCCGTATAAGAATGACCTCGGCCGAGCCCAGCTCACGTGCCAATTTTGCGTGGGCTAGGCCGGGCCGTACCGCGGGCCTTGATTGGGCCGACCCACTCAAAGCCCATCTTGGCCCATCATTAGTCTAGATAAACCAGCCCATCTAAATATGTAATTTTAATTTTTTTTATTTTTTATTTTTAAATTTTTAAACAAGTTAATAAATATATAAGTTTAAAAAAATGATATTTTATTTACGATTACCTCATTAAATAAAAATATTTGTAAGAAAAACTAGTGGAACAAAACCTTGATAAGGAGAAAAGAGTACAATAAGGATAATTATACATAAGATGTTTACAAAATTACTAAAAAAATAAAAATAAAAATATTATGGGCCTAGATGGGTTGGGCTGGGACGGGCCAGGCTGGGTCGGCCCATCATGGGCCTAGACGGGCCAGGTTGGGCCAGCCCAACCCAACCTAAGCCCGGCCTGGCCCATAATTTTTCATGGGCCGTGTCGTGCCGACCCACGGGCCAATATATGTTGGTCCAGCCCAGCCCATCAGTATTTATGGGTTGGACCGTGTCTTGAACAGTAACGTGCCGTGCCGGCCCGGCCCATCACTATGTCAGGATGGGTCTGGGCCAGCCCACGGGCCCCGGCCCATTGTTGCGTCTCTACTCTCACGATCACCTCTCTCTCTCACTCATTCAAACGCTCACGCTAATCTGATCTGCCGCCATCCTCCGGCCACCCTTAGCCCCACGCGCGGGCCCAAAAGAACCGCCGCCTGTCGAAACATCCAATACCGGAATTCCCTGGCCCCACTTGCTGCCGGCGCTTCGGAAAAGCAATGGGAAGCCGCGACCCTCAAAAACTTCGGCCGCCTGTTGCTTCGTCTTCAGACTCCTGCTCCTCTAGCGAGCTACCCCGCTGAGTTCCCCTTGTGGAGAGGAACAAAACCCACTTTTCGGTGTACCATCGGCTTCTACTTCGGTTTTCGAGCGTTTTCCGGTCAATCGGACATCAATCGGAGAAACCGACACCGGATAAGTGTTCCTCACTTCGAGACCTTCGATCTAGCGCCCACCACCGCCGTCCTCCGTCACGGTCAACGTTGGTCGATTCCGGTCAGTGGCAGGGCCCGAGGCGCTGATTTTCGAGAAGTTTCCCTCTCCGATCTAATTTTTGACGTTCCGGACGTGTTCTCGACATTCAAATTGCAAGACGGGACTTCAAGACTTGAGATTGGCGATCAAAGTTCGGTCTTCTTATTTTGGTAGGAATTTGACTGCTCTTTTTAAATTTTATATTGAACAATTTTAGTATTTATATCTTGATGAATTATGTTTTATTTGGCATTAGAAATTGATTCGGGTTTTATTGTTATTGTAGATGTTGTTATTGTGATTGAGATTGCCTATTGCAAATTGATGTTTTAGTTGAAAATATTGTTTTGATATGTTATACATTGCTCTGGTGGGCGTCTTGCAGCTATGGCGCGTCGAAAATATTTTTGAAATTGTTTCTTGCAGGTTATGAATTCACGATTTCCTGAAAATTAAGGGATTATGCTGTCGAAATTTCCTTAGGAACTAACTATGGTTGACTGAGTCAGAGGACTTTGAGAGTGATTTTGTCTGTCCTTAGATGCAGAAATGCTATATCACCTTGGGCATTTGTTAAATTACTAGAGGACTTTCACCATGTAACGGGGTGCTCATTTGTTGAGCACAACAGATATTTACTACCGTAGTAGTACTACTATAAGACCTCGTTCATTTTACCGATTCGAGTTTTCATTTCTAATTTTGCTACCGTTAAAAACTCTCATAAAAAGTCACATTTAACTTTTTCTGCTACAGTTAAAAGTTTTCATATAAACACGAATTATAAACTTAAATCGGCGAACTAAACAATGCCTAAATATATGGACTCTCAATAGGGTGCTCATTTGTTGGGCACACCGGCATTGTCTATTATGTGAGTACCACTTTCTATACCTTACTCCTCTAGGTCTACCTAACGGTTACCAAAAAATTGGTACGCGGACTCTTTTACGGGCCATTTCGTTTCTCCTCCATTTAACAAAAAGGAGCGTTACTGACACTTTACAAGTGATAGATGTTTGATGATCTAACTGATCAATAAGATATGTTTTGTTCTTGGTGATATTCATAATATTTTGGGAATTAATTTGTTATCATTTGTGATGTTTGGTTTGGGTGAGTTTTTATATTACTTCAAAAGTGAGATTGTTATTAGTTGTTATAGATTCCTTTTTTATATTTATTAATTTATTATTATTGTATTTTTAGAAATCAAAGTGTTAATCAAACATTTTATTTATTTTAATACATCTCTGTTTACTTTAACCTAGACCGTCAGAGTAGCTAGATAATTAAGAAGTTTTGCAACTATTTCTTGGCAATATTCCTAAGAGAGGCCATGGAATATCTAAAACATAAACTAGTTATCTGATTATGTATACATATTAGGTTTTAGATCGAGAACCTTATGTCTGTATTGAAATATGCTAAATATAGTGGATGTAAATTGAGTGATGCAAGATGGACACTCTTTTATGTTATCCTATATTGAAAAATCTATGTTTGACAGGTGGACGCATCACTGTGGGTAATATGGGTTGAACTGGAAAATCTAAGGTAATGTTTCGAATTATTATATTTGCATCGGAACCACACTCTAGGAAAACTTGACTTATTTACTACTGACCCCGGTTTTGAGTCGTGATGATATCAGTCTGCATTTGAATTATTAATTCCATGGATTGATTTCAATTAGCTACATAAACAAGCTAGTGATCACCCGCTAGTGTTAGGCTCATACTTTTCGACAAGTTTAGGCGAAAATGTAAATTAATGATATTTGTACTTACATAGGTCAGAAGGTCTTCCACGTCTTCTCCATTCCTATTAAAAGAGCTATTCTTCTGTCCACTCACTATTTCTAGAAGTAACACTCCAAAACTAAACACATCAGACTTAATAGAAAATTGCCCATGCATTGCATATTCTGGAGCCATATATCCACTGTAAATAAAGATAAATTTAATTAGCAATATAATTTTAAATATTGCAAAATTCTATGCGTGTGCACACGGCTTATGGTTAAATTAAAGGGATGTAGAACATATACTTACTAGGTCCCAACGATTTTACTTGTATTGTCTTGCGTCTGATCAAATACAAACAACCTTGCCATTCCAAAATCTGAAATCTTAGGGTTCATTTCTTCATCTAGCAAAATGTTACTAGTTTTGAGATCTCGATGGATAATTCTCAAACGGGAATCTTCATGAAGGTAAATCAATCCACGAGAAATGCCTTGAATAATTTTATAACGTGTATCCCAATCAAAACTAGGACGCTTGGTTGGATCTACATATATATTCAAAATATTGTTAGATATTGAAATACGTTTGTTGTATTAGGACATGAAATAATATACCAAACTAGTGCAATCAAACAAATTAAAAGACGCGTATAATATGCACATATTTACCAAAAATGAATCTATCAAGACTGGAATTAGGCACGTATTCATAAACGAGAAGTCTTTCCTTTTCCTTCAAGCAAAAGCCAAGGAGTCTGACTAAATTTCGATGTTGAAGCTTGGCAACTAACACAACTTCATTTTTAAATTCTTGATCACCCTGACTAGAAGTCTTGGAAAGCCTTTTCACGGCAATATATTGTCCATCTGATAATTGTCCCTAAAAATATATATAATATTAATAGTAGACAGAACAAAGTCAAACTCGCAATCAAGATATACTTGCTTCTTCACAAGTTAAGATTAATCACACATCACTCGTTCGCCATAATATAATAATTTTTTAACCTTGTAAACCGCTCCAAATCCGCCTACTCCAAGCTTGTTTTCTTCGGAAAAGTCGTCTGTGGCAGCTGCTATAGTGTCAAAATCATATAGCAAAGATTCCGCCATGATAAGATCCTCGGAATTAGCTACATAGAAGGAGAACAAGAAATTTATTGGTAAGGACTCGTTTGATAAGAATAAACCAATGCAGATGGAAAGAATTTCGTCTCTTTATGTCAACGGAATCCTGAAGCACCAGATTAGGTAGTTGAAAAAAAAAAGTTTGTACATTTAGGCCTCGTTTACTTTACAGATTCAAGTTTTTAATTCAAGCTGAAATGTGACATTTTCTAAGAGTTTTTCACTGTAACAGAAAAAATTAGATGTAACATTTTTTTAGAGCTTTTTACTATAGAAACTTAAAATTAAAAACTCAAATCGGTGAAATGAACGAGACCTTAGTTTTCAAGTACATATAATACGCTTGTACATGCGTATTTATAACGGCTTAGTTACAAAATGAGAAATGGTAAAAAATAAGTCTACATTTAAAATTTATGTTAGTAAATAATTTATTAATGTATATAAATTCATAGGCTTTTTTATGTTTTTATTTTTCAAGTAAGCGACAAAAGTGTGATTATCATTGTGGCTAAATTTGTTACTAGATTTTATTAGCTTACTAATATAAGATAAACACAATTTAGTTCAATTTATCATCTGAACAGATTGAGTTATTCATAAATCCTCTATTTATAATATAAATTTAAGATTTACTATCTGAACACAATTTTTGTTCCTTCATAAATCTTAAATTTACACGGTAAATTCAGAACTTTACTAATATAAGATAAACATACTTTAGTTATTCTCGTAATCTAGGATTTACTGTATAATAAAACCAAAATTTACTACTAGAAAACGAATTGTGTTATTCGTAAATCCTTGATTTACGGTGTAGATTTAGAATTTACTGTTAGAACACATATTATATTTATTCATAAGTACTGAATTTAAAGTGTAAATCAAGGATTTACATTTACTTGATTTACTAATATAATATAAACAAATTTAGTTCTCCTTGTAAATCCGGGATTTACTATAAAAATACAATTTATGTTCTTTCGTAAATCATAGATTTACATGGTAAATTTATGATTTACCATCAAAATACATAATGTTTATTCTTAAATCTTAGATTTACTAGGTAAAGAGCGAGGAGATAGAGAGAACATGAAGAGAGAGGCAGAGTAAATTTTAAGATTTCATTTTCTTTTTTAATTACAGGCTTTTTTATAATATTAAATTAGTGTAAATCCAAATTTACACCCATTAGGCCTATTTATTAATTTATTTTAAATCTTGACCTATTAATTTTTATTGGCCTTTTAATTATGCTTATTTCCCTCAATCTTCCTTACATAATTATACCTTATAGTTATTTTTTTTTCCTAAATTTCTTCTATTTTTTTTTAGACTAAAAAATATCTTTTCGATATGAAAAACTTATTTCAGTTTCAGATTGTGCGGTTTATAGATGAAAAGTGGAACGGCAAAAAAAAAAAAAAAAAAAAAAACAAAAAAAAAAAAACCCTAAACAGGTTTCATGATACCTTATAAACATTTAAAAAATATCAACTTCGATAAGGATCTGAATTTCTATCTTCTTAAGTGGTTCAATTATATATATATATATATATATAGATATTTTTTATATATATTTAGAAATTTCCTTAAAAGAAAAAATACTTTTCAAAAATGAAGTCAAACATATATTTATCTCTCTCTTTAGTTTCTTTTTTTTTTTTCATCCACAAAATGCGAGAAGGGTGAAATTAATATAAATTTTTAAATTTAAAGAATACTTTAGTAGTTTTTAAAAATTACCTTAAAGAAAAACTATAAAGATCAACATTAAGAGGTTTATTTATTTACCACAAACTACCAACTGCCAAAAGAGGAGCCTGAATTCTAAAATGAATGGAACGCAACAGCAAATTACCAAATCTAACTTACTTCGTAGCTTTTCTTGACCAGGCTTCCTCAACTTTAAGAAAATGCATACGCCGACGAGCACCGCGACAATAACAGTTGGAACAACAGCAGCAACAACAGTAATTGTTGTTTGATTACTCTTTCCTGCAAAATAAATGAGGTCATGCGTGTTCTTATTAATTAGCAGCGCCAAATTGCCTTTTCTTTTGTGAGGACATGTCCTATAGAAGAAAAAGAAATTAATAAATAGAGCACCACGATACCTTCTTTAGTTAACACTGATGAAAGATCATCATCTGTAGCTGCATAGAATTGTGTCACCTCGTACCTCAAATTACAACTGGGTTTCAGAACTCTTGCCCCATTAACTCCATCGCAACACTGTGGAATGAACAAGTTAGCATTTTCGAGGCAATCATTGCACTGTTGCTTGTCCAGATCAGGAGTACACTGTGCCGTCGCATATATCTTTTCGTAGCCTGGAACGGTAGATTCTCCCGATGCGTACTTCCTTAGAGAATCCCCCGACGCAGCCTTACTAGTTAGATTGTTCAACAAGGGTTTAAGCGTAAGGCTGAACAGATCTCGATTCCACACTTTATTTGGGCTCGGAACATTCAACCTTGGGTCATCGATTTTGACTGAGAATATGGACTTGTTAGAGAACCGCACCATACAACGCTTGTCCCATAATACGGCCTCCCTTCTACCTGGGCAACGGCTAAATAAGAGCCTTTCACTTGAGGTATTGACGCAATTACGGCAATCTCCCTGTGACAGATCCCCTCTACACAAGGCAATTGCGTAAACTCTGTCGGGAGTTTCTCCTAGAGAAGAATTGTAAAACCCGGCTCGATTTTGGGTGTTGTTAGAGGAGGAGAAGGAGAATAAGAGACTTTTGAGATTCTTCTCGTAAGTGCCAATACTAGTGTCGTTGCTAACGTCGGAACAACTCCAGCAATACTCGGCATCTTCCGTACAAGTGCCGGCAGATTGTGGTGCGTCGTTAGAATCGTAGAAAGGTCCAGATTCATACCTGAGATTACAACTTGGTTTCAAAATTCTCGCCCCTTGCTTTCCTTCACAACATCCTGGAATCATTGAGGTAGCGTTTTGTAGGCAGTCACTGCATTCTTTCTGGCTCAAATCCGGGGTGCATTGAAGAAGCGCAAATATGGGTTCAGCATCCGGCACCGTTACATTTCCATGAGCATATTTTTTCAGCGACTCACCCGATGAGGCTTTATTTGTTAGGTCATCCAGCAACGGCTTCAGTGTCTGTTTGAACTGTTGTGCTTTTGATGTTGATTGCGGGCTTGATAGCTCCATGCTCGGTTCGTTTTCCTCAGCAGAAAATATCGAGTCCCTCGAGCTGTAACGTAGCATACATTTCTCATACCATAAGATTGCCTCCTTTCTATTGGGACAACGCTCCAGCAGCCCATAATTAGAATCGTTTAAGCAACTTTGGCACTTTTCTGCCGTGAGGTCTCCTCGGCATAGGGCGATCGCATTAACTTTGTTGGGGTTTTGTCCCAAAGAAGTGTTGTAAAACCCGTTGAAGTTTTGGCCGTTGGATGGCGATGAAGATATGGAGGTGAGGAGTTTGTTGAGGTTTTCTCCGTAGATGCTGGTGGCACTGTAATTGCCAACATCAGAACAGTCCCAGCAGTATTCGGCTTTTGACGTGCAACCTTGCTCAGCGTCGTTGGGAGTGATCAGATGGTGTATGAAAATTGAAAGAGTGAAGAATTTTAGTGCTCTTGAGGAACTCATTTTGATTGTATAACGAAAGAGGTATACCTTAAATTAATTGGTTCCTCTGGCTTATTTATTAGCCAAATTGTCTCGCCAGTCGTTTTCTACATGTCTCCTCTAGTCTTTTTTCTTTTTTCTTTTTTTTTTTATGCAGTATGACAATATAAAATCTTAAACTTTGGCAATTACATAGCAATATGAGGAGATAATCTTAAACTTTTGTTTGAACACCCTAAATCTCATCGAAAATTATTTTGGTGACTGTTGGATTTTCTAACCCAACATTTTCGGGATGAGAAACAAGAGCCCTTTTGTTCTTCTGATTGAGCCCCATTTGACAAGAAGATTATGTAATAACAAAAGTCCTCACTAAAAGTCCTCACTAAAAGTCCTCCACAATGCTTTGTTGCTTCCCGTGAGGATCGTACTTAGCATTTCGTCCGGCCAGCAATGAGGAGGAAGTCTATTCCCTTAATCCTCCAATGGGAAGATTTTACGTCTTCCACACGTCCACCAAGTTTGTTGTCATTTCATTCACACTTCACCTCATTTCTCCCTCATCAATATTGGCCGTGTTTGACCCGACTCCCACTTTCTCACTACTTTCCATCCATATGTGGTGCATTTGCATTTACAGATAATTTCCAGGTCATTACAAATTCTTTTTTTTTTTTAATAATAAAAGCTTGTATTTGTAGTTCTTTCCTGTCAATTTTATAGTGCTGTAAATTTTTTTAGGAATTACACTGAAAGAAAAAAACAATTATTATATAAAGCAGTTAAACATTTAGTAAATTGTAATTTTATAGGTGTTGTTGGTTCTCAAAACAGTATATTAATAGTGTTAGTAAATTGTAAAGTTGAATTGTTATGAGTGATTAAAATAACTAAAATATACATGATATTAAGATTTAAATATACATTAATACATACTTATATATTTGTTTAACTCCTTTAAAAAATGTTTAAAAAAAAAAAAAACTTCCTTTAAAATAGGAAATATTTCTTTAATTTAAAAAAAAATTAAAAAACCAAGTCTTCTTCTTCCTTTTCTTTTTTCTTTTTTCTTTTTTTGTTTTTTTATCAATAACTCTTCTTCTTCCATAGGTTTAACCGGTAGACCAAAAGAAAAAAAATTACAGACCCTAATCCAACCGCTCGGCCAAATCACCTACCCTGTCGATTGATTTTCTACCTGCTTCCCCGTCCGTTGAAAGCTAATTTGAGGTTTTTTTTTTCATTGTGTTAATTTTCAAGTATTATTTTTTTTTTCTTTCTAAATCTGTTGTTCGTGATTTTTGTGCATTTTTTAGGATGTTGTTGTCTGTTTCTTATTGAATGGTACAAGTAGTGTATTGATTTCCCAGAAAATGGAGTAATCGAAAGTGGGTGGAGAGAAGAAAACAATCTAACGTCATGTTTAACGACGGATACAAATCGTTGTTATATGCCCTAGATATTCAACAACTCACGATTAGACAATGGTTCTCCTAACCGTCATCTAATCTTTTAACAATGGTTATTAACGGTCTTTAAATACCAGATTTCTACTAGTGCAATAAACTCGGGTCCCCCACCTTCTTACAAAAGAATAAGCTCCCCCCTCCCAAATATTATCCTAGGCCTATATATAATCCGGATTCAATGAGCATATAATATTTGACCAAAACACACACCGTTCCAAATTGGCAATATTCTTTCTTGGTTTGGAAGATGCTCAGTTTTCATTTCATCATCCTAACAACCTAACATGCAGTCTCTAACCATTTTACGCGTCAAATTTGAATAAGTGTGATGTAATGTGTTCATGGTTTCATTTGAAAGCTTGCCTTTGTGCTTGAAAAATTGTTTATTTGTCAAAATAACCCTACCTCAACGACTCAACTCAAATGGAAGGTTAAACAAAAGATAAACAACGTCCCAAAAGAAAAATAAATTACGATGTTTGATTGATTTTAGATGCGATGCCCCAAGTTTTGTTTTATTCCGCTTTATTGTTAATGATGGTTTCCCAGAAAATATAGCAGACGAGTTGTAAAGCCTTTGGGGTGTAAGGTTATATTTGTAATAAAATACGATAATTTAAATATTGGGGTGTCTTAATTAAAAACGGGTGTCAATAAAATTTATCTTTAATTAATTACATGACATGGTTTAATTAAGTTTATGCTTTTTCAGCTGTGGTTTCCACGCTGCGGACCGACCTACTAATGCACATAAAACCACGTAGGTGTCTTTAATGTAGGGCTGGCAAATCGTGTCGACGGGTCGTGTTAGTGTCGGGTTGAAGAAATTTTTTTTAAAAAACTCCCGACACTAACACGACCCGTGACACGACGGGTTGAGAAAACACTAACACTAACACGACCCGTCCAGACACGGATTGACACTAACACGACCCGTCATAACCCGTGAATTAAGACTCGAAATTCACCCGCATTCCTGACCCGAAATCGACCCGAACCCGTAATTGATATGTCACTTTTTAAAATAATTTGAAGCACTAAAATTACATTAAAAACAACATGAATCATATATGTCTTCAAAATAACGTCTACTACATACCAAAGTCCAATAAAATAACAAAGTTCAATCGGATAACCAACTCCAACTAAATAATAAAGCTAAAATTATCTTTCAAGTGTTCAAGAGTTAAGAGCAACCGAATTTGAAGCTTGAGCATTATCATTCAAGCTAAGAGAAACTACATCATTTGTCATCTCATTCAAATCCTCAAGTAATGGCTTATCATGATCACCTAAGTTAACATCCAACAAGATTTAAAAAAATAATTTTAGAAATAGCTATAATAAAAGTAACTAAACTGATTCAAAAAATAAGTGTAAAATACTTTACATTCATTTCCAAATAACCAGTCTTTAGTACAGAGAAGTGTTTCAACAGTTTCACTCTTAAATGAGCTTCAAAATTGATCCAACACACGACCACCATTACTAAATGTTGCCTCTGATGCAACTGTTGATACCGGGATGCTTAAGATGTCACGAGCCATCATGGCAAGAATAGGATATCGG
>JACAGA010000022.1:0-22962 GCA_029231665.1 Morus indica
ATCTGATGAAAACAAGTTAATTTTGGCCTAAAAAATTTAGTTGGCCGATTTCGCCCAGGCTAATTTGTAGAGCTCGAAAAGAGCTTCGATTTGGTATATTATAGGCCCAGCAACGATTTCTGGATCAAGAGTTATGGCCGTATTCAGTCACAGTTTTTCGATTATTTTTCCTCCAAATCTGATGAAAACAAGTTAATTTTGGCCTAAAAAATTTAGTTGGCCGATTTGCCCAGCCTATTTGTAGAGCTCGAAAAGAGCTTCGATTTGGTATATTATAGGCCCAGCAACGATTTCTAGATCAAGAGTTATGGCCGTATTCAGTCACAGTTTTTCGATATTTTTTCCTCCAAATCTGATGAAAAAAAGTTAATTTTTGCCTAAAAAATTTAGTTGGCCGATTTCGGCCCACCATATTTGTAGAGCTCGAAAAGAGCTGAATTTGGTATATTATAGGCCCAGCAACGATTTCTAGATCAAGAGTTATGGCCGTATTCAGTCACAGTTTTTCGATTATTTTTCCTCCAAATCTGATGAAAACAAGTTAATTTTGGCCTAAAAAATTTAATTGGCCGATTTCGGCCGACCATATTTGTAGAGCTCGAAAAGAGCTTCGATTTGGTATATTATAGGCCCAGCAACGATTTCTAGATCAAGAGTTATGGTAGTATTCAATCACAGTTTTTCGATTTTTTTTCCTCCAAATCTGATGAAAAAAAGTTAATTTTGGCCTAAAAAATTTAGTTGGCAAATTTCGTCCAGGCTTATTTGTATAGCTCGAAAGGAGCTTCGATTTGGTATATTATAGGCCCAGCAACGATTTCTGGATCAAGAGTTATGGCCGTATTCAGTCACAGTTTTTCGATTTTTTTTCCTCCAAATCTGATGAAAACAAGTTAATTTTGGCCTAAAAAATTTAGTTGGCCGATTTCGGCCCACCATATTTGTAGAGCTCGAAAGGAGCTTCGATTTGGTATATTATAGGCCCAACAACGATTTCTGGATCAAGAGTTATGGCCGTATTCAGTCACAGTTTTTCGATTTTTTTTCCTCCAAATCTGATGAAAACAAGTTAATTTTGGCCTAAAAAATTTAGCTGGCCGATTTCGGCCCGCCTTATTTGTAGAGCTCGAAAAGAGCTTCGATTTGGTATATTATAGGCCCAGCTACGATTTCTGGATCAAGAGTTATGGCCGTATTCAGTCACATTTGTTCGATTATTTTTCCTCCAAATCTGATGAAAACAAGTTAATTTTGGCCTATAAAATTTAGTTGGCCGATTTCGGCCCACCATATTTGTAGAGCTCGAAAAGAGCTTCAATTTGGTATATTATAGGCCCAGCAACGATTTCTAGATCAAGAGTTATGGCCGTATTCAGTCACAGTTTTTCGATTATTTTTCCTCCAAATCTGATGAAAACAAGTTAATTTTGGCCTAAAAAATTTAGTTGGCCGATTTCGGCCCACCATATTTGTAGAGCTCGAAAAGAGCTTCGATTTGGTATATTATAGGCCCAGCAACGATTTCTAGATCAAGAGTTATGGCCGTATTCAGTCACAGTTTTTCGATTATTTTTCCTCCAAATCTGATGAAAACAAGTTAATTTTGGCCTAAAAAATTTAGTTGGCCGATTTCGGCCGACAATATTTGTAGAGCTCGAAAAGAGCTTCGATTTGGTATATTATAGGCCCAGCAACGATTTCTAGATCAAGAGTTATGGCCGTATTCAATCACAGTTTTTCGATATTTTTTCCTCCAAATCTGATGAAAACAAGTTAATTTTGGCCTAAAAAATTTAGTTGGCCGATTTCGGCCCACCATATTTGTAGAGCTCGAAAAGAGCTTCAATTTGGTATATTATAGGCCCAGCAACGATTTCTAGATCAAGAGTTATGGCCGTATTCAGTCACAGTTTTTCGATTATTTTTCCTCCAAATCTGATGAAAAAAAGTTAATTTTGGCCTAAAAAATTTAGTTGGCCGATTTCGGCCCACCATATATGTAGAGCTCGAAAAGAGCTTCAATTTGGTATATTATAGGCCCAGCAACGATTACTAGAGCAAGAGTTATGGTAGTATTCAATCACAGTTTTACGATTTTTTTTCCTCCAAATCTGATGAAAACAAGTTAATTTTGGCCTAAAAAATTTAGTTGGCCGATTTCGGCCCGCCATATTTGTAGAGCTCGAAATGTGCTTCGATTTGGTATATTATCGACCCAGCAACGATTTCTGGGTCAAGAGTTATCGCCGTATTCAGTCAAAGTTTTTCGATTATTTTTCCTCCAAATCTGATGAAAACAAGTTAATTTTGGCCTAAAAAATTTAATTGGCCGATTTCGGCCGACCATATTTGTAGAGCTCGAAAAGAGCTTCGATTTGGTATATTATAGGCCCAGCAACGATTTCTAGAGCAAGAGTTATGGTAGTATTCAATCACAGTTTTTCGATATTTTTTCCTCCAAATCTGATGAAAAAAAGTTAATTTATGCCTAAAAAATTTAGTTGGCCGATTTCGGCCCACCATATTTGTAGAGCTCGAAAAGAGCTTGAATTTGGTATATTATAGGCCCAGCAACGATTTCTAGATCAAGAGTTATGGCCGTATTCAGTCACAGTTTTTCGATTATTTTTCCTCCAAATCTGATGAAAACAAGTTAATTTTGGCCTAAAAAATTTAATTGGCCGATTTCGGCCGACCATATTTGTAGAGCTCGAAAAGAGCTTCGATTTGGTATATTATAGGCCCAGCAACGATTTCTAGAGCAAGAGTTATGGTAGTATTCAATCACAGTTTTTCGATTTTTTTTCCTCCAAATCTGATGAAAAAAAGTTAATTTTGGCCTAAAAAATTTAGTTGGCAAATTTCGTCCAGGCTTATTTGCAGAGCTCAAAAGGAGCTTCGATTTGGTATATTATAGGCCCAACAACGATTTCTGGGTCAAGAGTTATGGCCGTATTCAGTCACAGTTTTTCGATTTTTTTTCCTCCAAATCTGATGAAAACAAGTTAATTTTGGCCTAAAAAATTTAGTTGGCCGATTTCGGCCCGCCTTATTTGTAGAGCTCGAAAAGAGCTTCGATTTGGTATATTATAGGCCCAGCTACGATTTCTGGATCAAGAGTTATGGCCGTATTCAGTCACAGTTTTTCGATTTTTTTTCCTCCAAATCTGATGAAAACAAGTTAATTTTGGCCTAAAAAATTTAGTTG
The DNA here is from genome assembly GCA_029231665.1 of Morus indica. Lineage (NCBI taxonomy): Eukaryota > Viridiplantae > Streptophyta > Magnoliopsida > Rosales > Moraceae > Morus > Morus indica. Next base: position 3,209 of record JACAGA010000022.1, read on the forward strand.
GCCGATTTCGGCCCGCCTTATTTGTAGAGCTCGAAAAGAGCTTCGATTTGGTATATTATAGGCCCAGCAACGATTTCTAGATCAAGAGTTATGGTCGTATTCAATCACAGTTTTTCGATATTTTTTCCTCCAAATCTGATGAAAAAAAGTTAATTTTGGCCTAAAAAATTTAGTTGGCCGATTTCGGCCCACCATATTTGTAGAGCTCGAAAAGAGCTTCAATTTGGTATATTATAGGCCCAGCAACGATTTCTAGATCAAGAGTTATGGCCGTATTCAGTCACAGTTTTTCGATTATTTTTCCTCCAAATCTGATGAAAACAAGTTAATTTTGGCCTAAAAAATTTAGTTGGCCGATTTCGGCCCACCATATTTGTAGAGCTCGAAAAGAGCTTCGATTTGGTATATTATAGGCCCAGCAACGATTTCTAGAGCAAGAGTTATGGTAGTATTCAATCACAGTTTTTCGATATTTTTTCCTCCAAATCTGATGAAAAAAAGTTAATTTATGCCTAAAAAATTTAGTTGGCCGATTTCGGCCGACCATATTTGTAGAGCTCGAAAAGAGCTTCGATTTGGTATATTATAGGCCCAGCAACGATTACTAGAGCAAGAGTTATGGTAGTATTCAATCACAGTTTTACGATTTTTTTTCCTCCAAATATGATGAAAACAAGTTAATTTTGGCCTAAAAAATTTAGTTGGCCGATTTCGGCCCACCATATGTGTAGAGCTCGAAATGTGCTTCGATTTGGTATATTATAGGCCCAGCTACGATTTCTGGATCAAGAGTTATGGCCGTATTCAGTCACATTTGTTCGATTATTTTTCCTCCAAATCTGATGAAAACAAGTTAATTTTGGCCAAAAAAATTTAGCTGGCCGATTTCGGAACACCTTATTTGTAGAGCTCGAAAAGAGCTTCGATTTGGTATATTATAGGCCCAGCAACGATTACTAGAGCAAGAGTTATGGTAGCGTTCACTCACAGTTTTTCAATATTTTTTCCTCCATATCTGATGAAAAAAAGTTAATTTTGGCCTAAAAAATTTAGTTGGCCGATTTCGGCCCACCATATTTGTAGAGCTCGAAAAGTGCTTCAATTTGGTATATTATAGGCCCAGCAACGATTTTAGATCAAGAGTTATGGCCGTATTCCGTCATAGTTTTTCGATTATTTTTCCTCCAAATCTGATGAAAACAAGTTAATTTTGGCCTAAAAAATTTAGTTGGCCGATTTCGGCCCACCATATTGGTAGAGCTCGAAAAGTGCTTCGATTTTGTATATTATAGGCCTAGCAACGATTTCTGGGTCAAGAGTTATGGCCGTATTCAGTCACAGTTTTTCGATTATTTTCCCTCCAAATCTGATGAAAACAAGTTAATTTTGGCCTAAAAAACTTAATTGGCCGATTTCGCCCGACCATGTTTGTAGAGCTCGAAAAGAGCTTCGATTTGGTATATTATAGGCCCAGCAACGATTACTAGAGCAAGAGTTATGGTAGCGTTCACTCACAGTTTTTCAATATTTTTTCCTCCATATCTGATGAAAAAAAGTTAATTTTGGCCTAAAAAATTTAGTTGGCCGATTTCGGCCCACCATATTTGTAGAGCTCGAAAAGTGCTTCAATTTGGTATATTATAGGCCCAGCAACGATTTTAGATCAAGAGTTATGGCCGTATTCCGTCATAGTTTTTCGATTATTTTTCCTCCAAATCTGATGAAAACAAGTTAATTTTGGCCTAAAAAATTTAGTTGGCCGATTTCGGCCCACCATATTGGTAGAGCTCGAAAAGTGCTTCGATTTGGTATATTATAGGCCTAGCAACGATTTCTGGGTCAAGAGTTATGGCCGTATTCAGTCACAGTTTTTCGATTATTTTCCCTCCAAATCTGATGAAAACAAGTTAATTTTGGCCTAAAAAATTTAATTGGCCGATTTCGCCCGACCATGTTTGTAGAGCTCGAAAAGAGCTTCGATTTGGTATATTATAGGCCCAGCAACGATTTCTAGAGCAAGAGTTATGGTAGTATTCAATCACAGTTTTTCGATATTTTTTCCTCTAAATCTGATGAAAAAAAGTTAATTTATGCCTAAAAAATTTAGTTGGCCGATTTCGGCCCACCATATTTGTAGAGATCGAAAAGAGCTTCAATTTGGTATATTATATGCCCAGCAACGATTTCTAGATCTAGAGTTATGGCCGTATTCAGTCACAGTTTTTCGATTATTTTTCCTCGAAATCTGATGAAAACAAGTTAATTTTGGCCTAAAAAATTTAATTGGCCGATTTCGGCCGACCATATTTGTAGAGCTCGAAAAGGGCTTCGATTTGGTATATTATAGGTCCAGCAACGATTACTAGAGCAAGAGTTATGGTAGCATTCAATCACAGTTTTTCAATATTTTTTCCTCCATATCTGATGAAAAAAAGTTAATTTTGGCCTAAAAAATTTAGTTGGCCGATTTCGGCCCACCATATTTGTAGAGCTCGAAAAGAGCTTCAATTTGGTATATTATAGGCCCAGCAACGATTTCTAGATCAAGGGTTATGGCCGTATTCAGTCACAGTTTTTCGATTATTTTTCCTCCAAATCTGATGAAAACAAGTTAATTTTGGCCTAAAAAATTTAATTGGCTGATTTCGGCCTAGCATATTTGTAGAGCTCGAAAAGAGCTTCCATTTGGTATATTATAGGCCCAGCAACGATTACTAGAGCAAGAGTTATGGTAGTATTCAATCACAGTTTTTCGATTTTTTTTCCTCCAAATCTGATGAAAACAAGTTAATTTTGGCCTAAAAAATTTAGTTGGCCGATTACGGCCCACCATATTTGTAGAGCTCGAAAAGTGCTTCGATTTGGTATATTATAGGCCCAGCAACGATTTCTGGGTCAAGAGTTATGGCCGTATTCAGTCACAGTTTTTCGATTATCTTTCCTCCAAATCTGATGAAAACAAGTTAATTTTGGCCTAAAAAATTTAATTGGCCGATTTCGGACGACCATATTTGTAGAGCTCGAAAAGAGCTTCGATTTGGTATATTATAGGCCCAGCAACGATTTCTAGAGCAAGAGTTATGGTAGTATTCAATCACAGTTTTTCGATATTTTTTCCTCTAAATCTGATGAAAAAAAGTTAATTTATGCCTAAAAAATTTAGTTGGCCGATTTCGGCCGACCATATTTGTAGAGCTCGAAAAGAGCTTCGATTTGGTATATTATAGGCCCAGCAACGATTACTAGAGCAAGAGTTATGGTAGTATTCAATCACAGTTTTTCGATTTTTTTTCCTCCAAATCTGATGAAAACAAGTTAATTTTGGCCTAAAAAATTTAGTTGGCCGATTTCGGCCCACCATATTTGTAGAGCTCGAAAAGTGCTTCGATTTGGTATATTATAGGCCCAGCAACGATTTCTGGGTCAAGAGTTATGGCCGTATTCAGTCACAGTTTTTCGATTATCTTTCCTCCAAATCTGATGAAAACAAGTTAATTTTGGCCTAAAAAATTTAATTGGCCGATTTCGGACGACCATATTTGTAGAGCTCGAAAAGAGCTTCGATTTGGTATATTATAGGCCCAGCAACGATTTCTAGAGCAAGAGTTATGGTAGTATTCAATCACAGTTTTTCGATATTTTTTCCTCTAAATCTGATGAAAAAAAGTTAATTTAGCCTAAAAAATTTAGTTGGCCGATTTCGGCCGACCATATTTGTAGAGCTCGAAAAGAGCTTCGATTTGGTATATTATAGGCCCAGCAACGATTACTAGAGCAAGAGTTATGGTAGTATTCAATCACAGTTTTTCGATTTTTTTTCCTCCAAATCTGATGAAAACAAGTTAATTTTGGCCTAAAAAATTTAGTTGGCCGATTACGGCCCACCATATTTGTAGAGCTCGAAAAGTGCTTCGATTTGGTATATTATAGGCCCAGCAACGATCTCTGGGTCAAGAGTTATGGCCGTATTCAGTCACAGTTTTTCGATTATCTTTCCTCCAAATCTGATGAAAACAAGTTAATTTTGGCCTAAAAAATTTAATTGGCCGATTTCGGACGACCATATTTGTAGAGCTCGAAAAGAGCTTCGATTTGGTATATTATAGGCCCAGCAACGATTTCTAGAGCAAGAGTTATGGTAGTATTCAATCACAGTTTTTCGATATTTTTTCCTCTAAATCTGATGAAAAAAAGTTAATTTATGCCTAAAAAATTTAGTTGGCCGATTTCGGCCGACCATATTTGTAGAGCTCGAAAAGAGCTTCGATTTGGTATATTATAGGCCCAGCAACGATTACTAGAGCAAGAGTTATGGTAGTATTCAATCACAGTTTTACGATTTTTTTTCCTCGAAATATGATGAAAACAAGTTAATTTTGGCCTAAAAAATTTAGTTGGCCGATTTCGGCCCACCATATTTGTAGAGCTCGAAATGTGCTTCGATTTGGTATATTATAGGCCCAGCTACGATTTCTGGATCAAGAGTTATGGCCGTATTCAGTCACATTTGTTCGATTATTTTTCCTCCAAATCTGATGAAAACAAGTTAATTTTGGCCAAAAAAATTTAGCTGGCCGATTTCGGCACACGTTATTTGTAGAGCTCGAAAAGAGCTTCGATTTGGTATATTATAGGCCCAGCAACGATTACTAGAGCAAGAGTTATGGTAGCGTTCACTCACAGTTTTTCAATATTTTTTCCTCCATATCTGATGAAAAAAAGTTAATTTTGGCCTAAAAAATTTAGTTGGCCGATTTCGGCCCACCATATTTGTAGAGCTCGAAAAGTGCTTCAATTTGGTATATTATAGGCCCAGCAACGATTTTAGATCAAGAGTTATGGCCGTATTCCGTCATAGTTTTTCGATTATTTTTCCTCCAAATCTGATGAAAACAAGTTAATTTTGGCCTAAAAAATTTAGTTGGCCGATTTCGGCCCACCATATTGGTAGAGCTCGAAAAGTGCTTCGATTTGGTATATTATAGGCCTAGCAACGATTTCTGGGTCAAGAGTTATGGCCGTATTCAGTCACAGTTTTTCGATTATTTTCCCTCCAAATCTGATGAAAACAAGTTAATTTTGGCCTAAAAAATTTAATTGGCCGATTTCGCCCGACCATGTTTGTAGAGCTCGAAAAGAGCTTCGATTTGGTATATTATAGGCCCAGCAACGATTTCTAGAGCAAGAGTTATGGTAGTATTCAATCACAGTTTTTCGATATTTTTTCCTCTAAATCTGATGAAAAAAAGTTAATTTATGCCTAAAAAATTTAGTTGGCCGATTTCGGCCCACCATATTTGTAGAGATCGAAAAGAGCTTCAATTTGGTATATTATATGCCCAGCAACGATTTCTAGATCTAGAGTTATGGCCGTATTCAGTCACAGTTTTTCGATTATTTTGCCTCGAAATCTGATGAAAACAAGTTAATTTTGGCCTAAAAAATTTAATTGGCCGATTTCGGCCGACCATATTTGTAGAGCTCGAAAAGAGCTTCGATTTGGTATATTATAGGCCCAGCAACGATTACTAGAGCAAGAGTTATGGTAGCATTCAATCACAGTTTTTCTATTTTTTTTCCTCCAAATCTGATGAAAAAAAGTTAATTTTGGCCTAAAAAATTTAGTTGGCAAATTTCGTCCAGGCTTTTTTTCAGAGCTCAAAAGGAGCTTCGATTTGGTATATTATAGGCCCAACAAGGATTTCTGGGTCAAGAATTATGGCCGTATTCAGTCACAGTTTTTCAATTTTTTTTCCTCCAAATCTGATGAAAACAAGTTAATTTTGGCCTAAAAAATTTAGTTGGCCGATTTCGGCCCACCATACTTGTAGAGCTCGAAAAGAGCTTCAATTTGGTATATTATAGGCCCAACAACGATTTCTAGATCAAGAGTTATGGCCGTATTCAGTCACAGTTTTTCGATTATTTTTCCTCGAAATCTGATGAAAACAAGTTAATTTTGGCCTAAAAAATTTAAGTGACCGATTTCGGCCGACCATATTTGTAGAGCTCGAAAAGAGCTTCGATTTGGTATATTATAGGCCCAGCAACGATTACTAGAGCAAGAGTTATGGTAGTATTCACTCACAGTTTTTCAATATTTTTTCCTCCATATCTGATGAAAAAAAGTTAATTTTGGCCTAAAAAATTTAGTTGGCCGATTTCGGCCCACCATATTTGTAGAGCTCGAAAAGTGCTTCAATTTGGTATATTATAGGCCCAGCAACGATTTTAGATCAAGAGTTATGGCCGTATTCCGTCATAGTTTTTCGATTATTTTTCCTCCAAATCTGATGAAAACAAGTTAATTTTGGCCTAAAAAATTTAGTTGGCCGATTTCGGCCCACCATATTGGTAGAGCTCGAAAAGTGCTTCGATTTTGTATATTATAGGCCTAGCAACGATTTCTGGGTCAAGAGTTATGGCCGTATTCAGTCACAGTTTTTCAATTATTTTCCCTCCAAATCTGATGAAAACAAGTTAATTTTGGCCTAAAAAATTTAATTGGCCGATTTCGCCCGACCATGTTTGTAGAGCTCGAAAAGAGCTTCGATTTGGTATATTATAGGCCCAGCAACGATTACTAGAGCAAGAGTTATGGTAGCATTCAACCACAGTTTTTCGATATTTTTTCCTCTAAATCTGATGAAAAAAAGTTAATTTATGCCTAAAAAATTTAGTTGGCCGATTTCGGCCCACCATATTTGTAGAGATCGAAAAGAGCTTCAATTTGGTATATTATATGCCCAGCAACGATTTCTAGATCTAGAGTTATGGCCGTATTCAGTCACAGTTTTTCGATTATTTTTCCTCGAAATCTGATGAAAACAAGTTAATTTTGGCCTAAAAAATTTAATTGGCCGATTTCGGCCGACCATATTTGTAGAGCTCGAAAAGGGCGTCGATTTGGTATATTATAGGTCCAGCAACGATTACTAGAGCAAGAGTTATGGTAGCATTCAATCACAGTTTTTCAATATTTTTTCCTCCATATCTGATGAAAAAAAGTTAATTTTCGCCTAAAAAATTTAGTTGGCCGATTTCGGCCCACCATATTTGTAGAGCTCGAAAAGAGCTTCAATTTGGTATATTATAGGCCCAGCAACGATTTCTAGATCAAGGGTTATGGCCGTATTCAGTCACAGTTTTTCGATTATTTTTCCTCCAAATCTGATGAAAACAAGTTAATTTTGGCCTAAAAAATTTAATTGGCTGATTTCGGCCGAGCATATTTGTAGAGCTCGAAAAGAGCTTCCATTTGGTATATTATAGGCCCAGCAACGATTACTAGAGCAAGAGTTATGGTAGTATTCAATCACAGTTTTTCGATTTTTTTTCCTCCAAATCTGATGAAAACAAGTTAATTTTGGCCTAAAAAATTTAGTTGGCCGATTACGGCCCACCATATTTGTAGAGCTCGAAAAGTGCTTCGATTTGGTATATTATAGGCCCAGCAACGATTTCTGGGTCAAGAGTTATGGCCGTATTCAGTCACAGTTTTTCGATTATCTTTCCTCCAAATCTGATGAAAACAAGTTAATTTTGGCCTAAAAAATTTAATTGGCCGATTTCGGACGACCATATTTGTAGAGCTCGAAAAGAGCTTCGATTTGGTATATTATAGGCCCAGCAACGATTACTAGAGCAAGAGTTATGGTAGTATTCAATCACAGTTTTACGATTTTTTTTCCTCGAAATATGATGAAAACAAGTTAATTTTGGCCTAAAAAATTTAGTTGGCCGATTTCGGCCCACCATATTTGTAGAGCTCGAAATGTGCTTCGATTTGGTATATTATAGGCCTAGCTACGATTTCTGGATCAAGAGTTATGGCCGTATTCAGTCACATTTGTTCGATTATTTTTCCTCCAAATCTGATGAAAACAAGTTAATTTTGGCCAAAAAAATTTAGCTGGCCGATTTCGGCACACGTTATTTGTAGAGCTCGAAAAGAGCTTCGATTTGGTATATTATAGGCCCAGCAACGATTACTAGAGCAAGAGTTATGGTAGCGTTCACTCACAGTTTTTCAATATTTTTTCCTCCATATCTGATGAAAAAAAGTTAATTTTGGCCTAAAAAATTTAGTTGGCCGATTTCGGCCCACCATATTTGTAGAGCTCGAAATGTGCTTCGGTTTGGTATATTATAGGCCTAGCTACGATTTCTGGATCAAGAGTTATGGCCGTATTCAGTCACATTTGTTCGATTATTTTTCCTCCAAATCTGATGAAAACAAGTTAATTTTGGCCAAAAAAATTTAGCTGGCCGATTTCGGCACACGTTATTTGTAGAGCTCGAAAAGAGCTTCGATTTGGTATATTATAGGCCCAGCAACGATTACTAGAGCAAGAGTTATGGTAGCATTCAATCACAGTTTTTCTATTTTTTTTCCTCCAAATCTGATGAAAAAAAGTTAATTTTGGCCTAAAAAATTTAGTTGGCAAATTTCGTCCAGGCTTTTTTTCAGAGCTCAAAAGGAGCTTCGATTTGGTATATTATTGGCCCAACAAGGATTTCTGGGTCAAGAATTATGGCCGTATTCAGTCACAGTTTTTCAATTCTTTTTCCACCAAATCTGATGAAAACAAGTTAATTTTGGCCTAAAAAATTTAGTTGGCCGATTTCGGCCCACCATACTTGTAGAGCTCGAAAAGAGCTTCAATTTGGTATATTATAGGCCCAACAACGATTTCTAGATCAAGAGTTATGGCCGTATTCGGTCACAGTTTTTCGATTATTTTTCCTCGAAATCTGATGAAAACAAGTTAATTTTGGCCTAAAAAATTTAAGTGACCGATTTCGGCCGACCATATTTGTAGAGCTCGAAAAGAGCTTCGATTTGGTATATTATAGGCCCAGCAACGATTACTAGAGCAAGAGTTATGGTAGCGTTCACTCACAGTTTTTCAATATTTTTTCCTCCATATCTGATGAAAAAAAGTTAATTTTGGCCTAAAAAATTTAGTTGGCCGATTTCGGCCCACCATATTTGTAGAGCTCGAAAAGTGCTTCAATTTGGTATATTATAGGCCCAGCAACGATTTTAGATCAAGAGTTATGGCCGTATTCCGTCATAGTTTTTCGATTATTTTTCCTCCAAATCTGATGAAAACAAGTTAATTTTGGCCTAAAAAATTTAGTTGGCCGATTTCGGCCCACCATATTGGTAGAGCTCGAAAAGTGCTTCGATTTTGTATATTATAGGCCTAGCAACGATTTCTGGGTCAAGCGTTATGGCCGTATTCAGTCACAGTTTTTCAATTATTTTCCCTCCAAATCTGATGAAAACAAGTTAATTTTGGCCTAAAAAATTTAATTGGCCGATTTCGCCCGACCATGTTTGTAGAGCTCGAAAAGAGCTTCGATTTGGTATATTATAGGCCCAGCAACGATTTCTAGAGCAAGAGTTATGGTAGTATTCAATCACAGTTTTTCGATATTTTTTCCTCTAAATCTGATGAAAAAAAGTTAATTTATGCCTAAAAAATTTAGTTGGCCGATTTCGGCCCACCATATTTGTAGAGATCGAAAAGAGCTTCAATTTGGTATATTATATGCCCAGCAACGATTTCTAGATCTAGAGTTATGGCCGTATTCAGTCACAGTTTTTCGATTATTTTTCCTCGAAATCTGATGAAAACAAGTTAATTTTGGCCTAAAAAATTTAATTGGCCGATTTCGGCCGACCATATTTGTAGAGCTCGAAAAGGGCGTCGATTTGGTATATTATAGGTCCAGCAACGATTACTAGAGCAAGAGTTATGGTAGCATTCAATCACAGTTTTTCAATATTTTTTCCTCCATATCTGATGAAAAAAAGTTAATTTTCGCCTAAAAAATTTAGTTGGCCGATTTCGGCCCACCATATTTGTAGAGCTCGAAAAGAGCTTCAATTTGGTATATTATAGGCCCAGCAACGATTTCTAGATCAAGGGTTATGGCCGTATTCAGTCACAGTTTTTCGATTATTTTTCCTCCAAATCTGATGAAAACAAGTTAATTTTGGCCTAAAAAATTTAATTGGCTGATTTCGGCCGAGCATATTTGTAGAGCTCGAAAAGAGCTTCCATTTGGTATATTATAGGCCCAGCAACGATTACTAGAGCAAGAGTTATGGTAGTATTCAATCACAGTTTTTCGATTTTTTTTCCTCCAAATCTGATGAAAACAAGTTAATTTTGGCCTAAAAAATTTAGTTGGCCGATTACGGCCCACCATATTTGTAGAGCTCGAAAAGTGCTTCGATTTGGTATATTATAGGCCCAGCAACGATTTCTGGGTCAAGAGTTATGGCCGTATTCAGTCACAGTTTTTCGATTATCTTTCCTCCAAATCTGATGAAAACAAGTTAATTTTGGCCTAAAAAATTTAATTGGCCGATTTCGGACGACCATATTTGTAGAGCTCGAAAAGAGCTTCGATTTGGTATATTATAGGCCCAGCAACGATTTCTAGAGCAAGAGTTATGGTAGTATTCAATCACAGTTTTTCGATATTTTTTCCTCTAAATCTGATGAAAAAAAGTTAATTTATGCCTAAAAAATTTAGTTGGCCGATTTCGGCCGACCATATTTGTAGAGCTCGAAAAGAGCTTCGATTTGGTATATTATAGGCCCAGCAACGATTACTAGAGCAAGAGTTATGGTAGTATTCAATCACAGTTTTACGATTTTTTTTCCTCCAAATATGATGAAAACAAGTTAATTTTGGCCTAAAAAATTTAGTTGGCCGATTTCGGCCCACCATATTTGTAGAGCTCGAAATGTGCTTCGATTTGGTATATTATAGGCCCAGCTACGATTTCTGGATCAAGAGTTATGGCCGTATTCAGTCACATTTGTTCGATTATTTTTCCTCCAAATCTGATGAAAACAAGTTAATTTTGGCCAAAAAAATTTAGCTGGCCGATTTCGGCACACGTTATTTGTAGAGCTCGAAAAGAGCTTCGATTTGGTATATTATAGGCCCAGCAACGATTACTAGAGCAAGAGTTATGGTAGCGTTCACTCACAGTTTTTCAATATTTTTTCCTCCATATCTGATGAAAAAAAGTTAATTTTGGCCTAAAAAATTTAGTTGGCCGATTTCGGCCCACCATATTTGTAGAGCTCGAAAAGTGCTTCAATTTGGTATATTATAGGCCCAGCAACGATTTTAGATCAAGAGTTATGGCCGTATTCCGTCATAGTTTTTCGATTATTTTTCCTCCAAATCTGATGAAAACAAGTTAATTTTGGCCTAAAAAATTTAGTTGGCCGATTTCGGCCCACCATATTGGTAGAGCTCGAAAAGTGCTTCGATTTGGTATATTATAGGCCTAGCAACGATTTCTGGGTCAAGAGTTATGGCCGTATTCAGTCACAGTTTTTCGATTATTTTTCCTCCAAATCTGATGAAAACAAGTTAATTTTGGCCTAAAAAATTTAATTGGCCGATTTCGCCCGACCATGTTTGTAGAGCTCGAAAAGAGCTTCGATTTGGTATATTATAGGCCCAGCAACGATTTCTAGAGCAAGAGTTATGGTAGTATTCAATCACAGTTTTTCGATATTTTTTCCTCTAAATCTGATGAAAAAAAGTTAATTTATGCCTAAAAAATTTAGTTGGCCGATTTCGGCCCACCATATTTGTAGAGATCGAAAAGAGCTTCAATTTGGTATATTATATGCCCAGCAACGATTTCTAGATCTAGAGTTATGGCCGTATTCAGTCACAGTTTTTCGATTATTTTGCCTCGAAATCTGATGAAAACAAGTTAATTTTGGCCTAAAAAATTTAATTGGCCGATTTCGACCGACCATATTTGTAGAGCTCGAAAAGAGCTTCGATTTGGTATATTATAGGCCCAGCAACGATTACTAGAGCAAGAGTTATGGTAGCATTCAATCACAGTTTTTCTATTTTTTTTCCTCCAAATCTGATGAAAAAAAGTTAATTTTGGCCTAAAAAATTTAGTTGGCAAATTTCGTCCAGGCTTTTTTTCAGAGCTCAAAAGGAGCTTCGATTTGGTATATTATAGGCCCAACAAGGATTTCTGGGTCAAGAATTATGGCCGTATTCAGTCACAGTTTTTCAATTTTTTTTCCTCCAAATCTGATGAAAACAAGTTAATTTTGGCCTAAAAAATTTAGTTGGCCGATTTCGGCCCACCATACTTGTAGAGCTCGAAAAGAGCTTCAATTTGGTATATTATAGGCCCAACAACGATTTCTAGATCAAGAGTTATGGCCGTATTCAGTCACAGTTTTTCGATTATTTTTCCTCGAAATCTGATGAAAACAAGTTAATTTTGGCCTAAAAAATTTAAGTGACCGATTTCGGCCGACCATATTTGTAGAGCTCGAAAAGAGCTTCGATTTGGTATATTATAGGCCCAGCAACGATTACTAGAGCAAGAGTTATGGTAGCATTCAATCACAGTTTTTCAATTTTTTTTCCTCCAAATCTGATGAAAAAAAGTTAATTTTGGCCTAAAAAATTTAGTTGGCAAATTTCGTCCAGCTTTTTTTCAGAGCTCAAAAGGAGCTTCGATTTGGTATATTATAGGCCCAACAAGGATTTCTGGGTCAAGAATGATGGCCGTATTCAGTCACAGTTTTTCGATTTTTTTTCCTCCAAATCTGATGAAAACAAGTTAATTTTGGCCTAAAAAATTTAGTTGGCCGATTTCGGCCCACCATACTTGTAGAGCTCGAAAAGAGCTTCAATTTGGTATATTATAGGCCCAACAACGATTTCTAGATGAAGAGTTATGGCCGTATTCAGTCACAGTTTTTCGATTATTTTTCCTCAAAATCTGATGAAAACAAGTTAATTTTGGCCTAAAAAATGTAATTGACCGATTTCGGCCGACCATATTTGTAGAGCTCGAAAAGAGCTTCGATTTGGTATATTATAGGCCCAGCAACGATTACTAGAGCAAGAGTTATGGTAGCATTCAATCACAGTTTTTCAATTTTTTTTCCTCCAAATCTGATGAAAAAAAGTTAATTTTGGCCTAAAAAATTTAGTTGGCAAATTTCGTCCAGGCTTTTTTTCAGAGCGCAAAAGGAGCTTCGATTTGGTATATTATAGGCCCAACAACGATTTCTGGGTCAAGAGTTATGGCCGTATTCAGTCACAGTTTTTTGATTTTTTTCCCTCCAAATCTGATGAAAACAAGTTAATTTTCGCCTAAAAAATTTAGTTGGCCGATTTCGGCCCACCATATTTGTAGAACTCGAAAAGAGCTTCAATTTGGTATATTATAGGCCCAGCAGCGATTTCTAAATCAAGAGTTATGGCCGTATTCAGTAACAGTTTTTCGATTATTTTTCCTCCAAATCTGATGAAAACAAGTTAGTTTTGGCCTATAAAATTTAGTTAGCCGATTTCGGACCACCTTATTTGTAGAGCTCGGAAAGAGCTTCGATTTGGTATATTATAGGCCCAGCAACGATTACTAGAGCAAGAGTTATGGTAGCATTCAATCACAGTTTTTCAATATTTTTTCCTCCATATCTGATGAAAAAAAGTTAATTTTGGCCTAAAAAATTTAGTTGGCCGATTTCGGCCCACCATATTTGTAGAGCTCGAAAAGTGCTTCAATTTGGTATATTATAGGCCCAGCAACGATTTTAGATCAAGAGTTATGGCCGTATTCCGTCACAGTTTTTCGATTATTTTTCCTCCAAATCTGATGAAAACAAGTTAATTTTGGCCTATAAAATTTAGTTGGCCGATTTCGGCCGACCATATTTGTAGAGCTCGAAAAGAGCTTCGATTTGGTACATTATAGGCCCAGCAACGATTTCTAGAGCAAGAGTTATGGTAGTATTCAATCACAGTTTTTCGATATTTTTTCCTCTAAATCTGATGAAAAAGAGTTAATTTATGCCTAAAAAATTTAGTTGGCCGATTTCGGCCCACCATACTTGTAGAGATCGAAAAGAGCTTCAATTTGGTATATTATAGGCCCAGCAACGATTTCTAGATCAAGAGTTATGGCCGTATTCAGTCACAGTTTTTTGATTATTTTTCCTCGAAATCTGATGAAAACAAGTTAATTTTGGCCTAAAAAATTTAATTGGCCGATTTCGGCTGACCATATTTGTAGAGCTCGAAAAGAGCTTCGATTTGGTATATTATAGGCCCAGCAACGATTACTAGAGCAAGAGTTATGGTAGCATTCAATCACAGTTTTTCGATTTTTTTTCCTCCAAATCTGATGAAAAAAAGTTAATTTTGGCCTAAAAAATTTAGTTGGCAAATTTCGTCCAGGCTTATTTGCAGAGCTCAAAAGGAGCTTCGATTTGGTATATTATAGGCCCAACAACGATTTCTGGGTCAAGAGTTATGGCCGTATTCAGTCACAGTTTTTCGATTTTTTTTCCTCCAAATCTGATGAAAACAAGTTAATTTTGGCCTAAAAAATTTAGTTGGCCGATTTCGGCCCACCATATTTGTAGAGCTCGAAAAGAGCTTCGATTTGGTATATTATAGGCCCAGCAACGATTTCTGGATCAAGAGTTATGGCCGTATTCAGTCACAGTTTTTCGATTTTTTTTCCTCCAAATCTGATGAAAACAAGTTAATTTTGGCCTAAAAAATTTAGCTGGCCGATTTCGGCCCTCCTTATTTGTAGAGCTCGAAAAGAGCTTAGATTTGGTATATTATAGGCCCAGCTACGATTTCTGGATCAAGAGTCATGGCCGTGTTCAGTCACAGTTTTCCGATTATTTTTCCTCCAAATCTGATGAAAACAAGTTAATTTTGGCCTATAAAATTTAGTTAGCCGATTTCGGCCCACCACATTTGTAGAGCTCGAAAAGAGCTTCGATTTGGTATATTATAGGCCCAGCAACGATTTGTAGATCAAGAGTTATGGTCGTATTCATTTACAGTTTTTCAATATTTTTTCCTCCATATCTGATGAAAAAAAGTTACTTTTGGCCTAAAAAATTTAGTTGGCCGATTTCGGCCCACCATATTTGTAGAGCTCGAAAAGTGCTTCTATTTGGTATATTATAGGCCCAGCAACGATTTTAGATCAAGAGTTATGGCCGTATTCCGTTATAGTTATTCGATTATTTTTCCTCCAAATCTGATGAAAACAAGTTAATTTTGGCCTATAAAATTTAGTTGGCCGATTTCGGCCCACCATATTTGTAGAGCTCGAAAAGAGCTTCAATTTGGTATATTAAAGGCCCAGCAATGATTTCTAGATCAAGAGTTATGGCCGTATTCAGTCACAGTTTTTCGATTATTTTTCCTCCAAATATGATGAAAACAAGTTAATTTTAGCCTAAAAAATTTAATTGGCCGATTTCGGCCGACCATATTTGTAGAGCTCGAAAAAAGCTTCAATTTGGTATATTATAGGCCCAGTAACGATTTCTAGATCAAGAGTTATGGCCGCGTTCCGTAACAGTTTTTCGATTATTTTTCCTCTAAATCTGATGAAAAAAAGTTAATTTTGGCCTAAAAAATTTAGTTGGCAAATTTCGTCCAGGCTTTTTTGCTGAGCTCAAAAGGAGCTTCGATTTGGTATATTATAGGCCCAACAACGATTTCTGTGTCAAGAGTTATGGCCGTATTCAGTCACAGTTTTTCGATTTCTTTTCCACCAAATCTGATGAAAACAAGTTAATTTTTGCCTATAAAATTTAGTTAGCCAATTTCGGCCCACCTTATTTGTAGAGCTCGAAAAGAGCTTCGATTTGGTATATTATAGGCCCAGCAACGATTTCTAGATCAAGAGTTATGGTCGTATTCATTCACAGTTTTTCAATATTTTTTCCTCCATATCTGATGAAAAAAAGTTAATTTTGGCCTAAAAAATTTAGTTGGCCGATTTCGGCCCACCATATTTGTAGAGCTCGAAAAGAGCTCCAATTTGGTATATTATAGGCCCAGCAACGATTTTTAGATCAAGAGTTATGGCCGTATTCAGTCATAGTTTTTCGATTATTTTTCCTCCAAATCTGATGAAAACAAGTTAATTTTGGCCTATAAAATTTAGTTGGCCAATTTCGGACCACCATATTTGTAGAGCTCGAAAAGAGCTTCAATTTGGTATAATATAGGCCCAGCAACGATTTCTAGATCAAGAGTTATGGCCGTATTCAGTCACAGTTTTTTGATTATTTTTCCTCCAAATCTGATGAAAACAAGTTAATTTTGGCCTAAAAAATTTAGTTGGCAAATTTCGCCTAGGCTTATTTGTAGAGCTCGAAAGGAGCTTCGATTTGGTATATTATAGGCCCAGCTACGATTTTTGGATCAAGAGTTATGGCCGTATTCAGTCACAGTTTTTTGATTTTTTTTCCTCCAAATCTGATGAAAACAAGTTAATTTTGGCCTAAAAAATTTAGTTGGCAAATTTTTCCCAGGCTAATTATTAGAGCTCGAAAGGAGCTTCGATTTGGTATATTATAGGCCCAGCAACGATTTCTGGATCAAGAGTTATGGCCGTATTCAGTCACAGTTTTTCGATTTTTTTTCCTCCAAATCTGATGAAAACAAGTTAATTTTGACCTTAAAAATTTAGTTGGCCGATTTCGCCCGCCATATTTGTAGAGCTCGAAAAGAGCTTCGATTTGGTATATTATAGGCCCAGCAACGATTTCAGATCAAGAGTTATGGCCGTATTCATCACAGTTTTTCGATTTTTTTTCCTCCAAATCTGATGAAAACAAGTTAATTTTGGCCTAAAAAATTTAGTTGGCAAATTTCGCCCAGCTTATTTGTAGAGCTCGAAAGGAGCTTCGATTTGGTATATTATAGGCCCAGCTACGATTTCTGGATCAAGAGTTATGGCCGTATTCAGTCACAGTTTTTCGATTTTTTTTCCTCCAAATCTGATGAAAACAAGTTAATTTTGGCCTAAAAAATTTAGTTGGCCGATTTCGGCCCGAGCAATTTGTAGAGCTCGAAAAGAGCTTCGATTTGGTATATTATAGGCCCAGCAACGATTTCTAGATCAAGAGTTATGGTCGTATTCAATCACAGTTTTTCGATATTTTTTCCTCCAAATCTGATGAAAAAAAGTTAATTTTGGCCTAAAAAATTTAGTTGGCAAATTTTGCTCAGGCTAATTTGTAGAGCTCGAAAGGAGCTTCAATTTGGTATATTATAGCCCCAGTTTCGATTTCTGGATCAAGAGTTATGGCCGTATTCAGTCACAGTTTTTTGATTTTTTTTCCTCCAAATCTGATGAAAACAAGTTAATTTTGGCCTAAAAAATTTAGTTGGCAAATTTCGCCCAGGCTTATTTGTAGAGCTCGAAAGGAGCTTCGATTTGGTATATTATAGGCCCAGCTACGATTTCTGGATCAAGAGTTATGGCCGTATTCAGTCACAGTTTTTTGATTTTTTTTCCTCCAAATCTGATGAAAACAAGTTAATTTTGGCCTAAAAAATTTAGTTGGCAAATTTTTCCCAGGCTAATTATTAGAGCTCGAAAGGAGCTTCGATTTGGTATATTATAGGCCCAGCAACGATTTCTGGATCAAGAGTTATGGCCGTATTCAGTCACAGTTTTTCGATTTTTTTTCCTCCAAATCTGATGAAAAAAAGTTAATTTTGGCCTAAAAAATTTAGTTGGCCGATTTCGGCCCAGCATATTTGTAGAGCTCGAAAAGAGCTTCGATTTGGTATATTATAGGCCCAGCAACGATTTCTAGATCAAGAGTTATGGTCGTATTCAATCACAGTTTTTCGATATTTTTTCCTCCAAATCTGATGAAAAAAAGTTAATTTTGGCCTAAAAAATTTAGTTGGCAAATTTTGCTCAGGCTAATTTGTAGAGCTCGAAAGGAGCTTCAATTTGGTATATTATAGCCCCAGTTTCGATTTCTGGATCAAGAGTTATGGCCGTATTCAGTCACAGTTTTTTGATTTTTTTTCCTCCAAATCTGATCAAAACAAGTTAATTTTCGCCTAAAAAATTTAGTTGGCAAATTTCGCCCAGGCTTATTTGTAGAGCTCGAAAGGAGCTTCGATTT
This sequence comes from Morus indica, assembly GCA_029231665.1. Lineage (NCBI taxonomy): Eukaryota > Viridiplantae > Streptophyta > Magnoliopsida > Rosales > Moraceae > Morus > Morus indica. The sequence goes on from JACAGA010000022.1 coordinate 21,196, forward strand.
GGTATATTATAGGCCCAGCTACGATTTCTGGATCAAGAGTTATGGCCGTATTCAGTCACAGTTTTTTGATTTTTTTTCCTCCAAATCTGATGAAAACAAGTTAATTTTGGCCTAAAAAATTTAGTTGGCAAATTTCGCCCAGGCTTATTTGTAGAGCTCGAAAGGAGCTTCGATTTGGTATATTATAGGCCCAGCTACGATTTCTGGATCAAGAGTTATGGCCGTATTCAGTCACAGTTTTTTGATTTTTTTTCCTCCAAATCTGATGAAAACAAGTTAATTTTGGCCTAAAAAATTTAGTTGGCAAATTTTTCCCAGGCTAATTATTAGAGCTCGAAAGGAGCTTCGATTTGGTATATTATAGGCCCAGCAACGATTTCTGGATCAAGAGTTATGGCCGTATTCAGTCACAGTTTTTCGATTTTTTTTCCTCCAAATCTGATGAAAACAAGTTAATTTTGGCCTTAAAAATTTAGTTGGCCGATTTCGGCCCACCATATTTGTAGAGCTCGAAAAGAGCTTCGATTTGGTATATTATAGGCCCAGCAACGATTTCTAGATCAAGAGTTATGGTCGTATTCAATCACAGTTTTTCGATTTTTTTTCCTCCAAATCTGATGAAAACAAGTTAATTTTGGCCTAAAAAATTTAGTTGGCAAATTTTGCCCAGGCTAATTTGTAGAGCTCGAAAGGAGCTTCGATTTGGTATATTATAGGCCCAGCTACGATTTCTGGATCAAGAGTTATGGCCGTATTCAGTCACAGTTTTTTGATTTTTTTTCCTCCAAATCTGATGAAAACAAGTTAATTTTGGCCTAAAAAATTTAGTTGGCAAATTTCGCCCAGGCTTATTTGTAGAGCTCGAAAGGAGCTTCGATTTGGTATATTATAGGCCCAGCTACGATTTCTGGATCAAGAGTTATGGCCGTATTCAGTCACAGTTTTTTGATTTTTTTTCCTCCAAATCTGATGAAAACAAGTTAATTTTGGCCTAAAAAATTTAGTTGGCAAATTTCGCCCAGGCTAATTTTAGAGCTCGAAAGGAGCTTCGATTTGGTATATTATAGGCCCAGCAACGATTTCTGGATCAAGAGTTATGGCCGTATTCAGTCACAGTTTTTCGATTTTTTTCCTCCAAATCTGATGAAAAAAAGTTAATTTTGGCCTAAAAAATTTAGTTGGCCGATTTCGGCCCACCATATTTGTAGAGCTCGAAAAGAGCTTCGATTTGGTATATTATAGGCCCAGCAACGATTTCTAGATCAAGAGTTATGGTCGTATTCAATCACAGTTTTTCGATATTTTTTCCTCCAAATCTGATGAAAAAAAGTTAATTTTGGCCTAAAAAATTTAGTTGGCAAATTTTGCTCAGGCTAATTTGTAGAGCTCGAAAGGAGCTTCAATTTGGTATATTATAGCCCCAGTTTCGATTTCTGGATCAAGAGTTATGGCCGTATTCAGTCACAGTTTTTTGATTTTTTTTCCTCCAAATCTGATCAAAACAAGTTAATTTTCGCCTAAAAAATTTAGTTGGCAAATTTCGCCCAGGCTTATTTGTAGAGCTCGAAAGGAGCTTCGATTTGGTATATTATAGGCCCAGCTACGATTTCTGGATCAAGAGTTATGGCCGTATTCAGTCACAGTTTTTTGATTTTTTTTCCTCCAAATCTGATGAAAACAAGTTAATTTTGGCCTAAAAAATTTAGTTGGCAAATTTTTCCCAGGCTAATTATTAGAGCTCGAAAGGAGCTTCGATTTGGTATATTA
>JACAGA010000022.1:23062-47160 GCA_029231665.1 Morus indica
AGTTGGCCGATTTCGGCCCACCATATTTGTAGAGCTCGAAAAGAGCTTCGATTTGGTATATTATAGGCCCAGCAACGATTTCTAGATCAAGAGTTATGGTCGTATTCAATCACAGTTTTTCGATATTTTTTCCTCCAAATCTGATGAAAAAAAGTTTATTTTCGCCTAAAAAATTTAGTTGGCAAATTTCGCCTAGGCTAATTTGTAGAGCTCGAAAGGAGCTTCGATTTGGTATATTATAGGCCCAGCTACGATTTCTGGATCAAGAGTTATGGCCGTATTCAGTCACAGTTTTTCGATTTTTTTTCCTCCAAATCTGATGAAAACAAGTTAATTTTGGCCTAAAAAATTTAGTTGGCCGATTTCGGCCCGCCTTATTTGTAGAGCTCGAAAAGAGCTTCGATTTGGTATATTATAGGCCCAGCTACGATTTCTGGATCAAGAGTTATGGCCGTATTCAGTCACAGTTTTTCGATTTTTTTTCCTCCAAATCTGATGAAAACAAGTTAATTTTGGCCTAAAAAATTTAGTTGGCAAATTTCGCCCGGGCTAATTTGTAGAGCTCGAAAGGAGCTTCGATTTGGTATATTATAGGCCCAACTACGATTTCTGGATCAAGAGTTATGGCCGTATTCAGTCACAGTTTTTTGATTTTTTTTCCTCCAAATCTGATGAAAACAAGTTAATTTTGGCCTAAAAAATTTAGTTGGCCGATTTCGGGCCACTTATTTGTAGAGCTCGAAAGGAGCTTCGATTTGGTATATTATAGGCCCAGCTACGATTTCTGGATCAAGAGTTATGGCCGTATTCAGTCACAGTTTTTCGATTTTTTTTCCTCCAAATCTGATGAAAACAAGTTAATTTTGGCCTAAAAAATTTAGTTGGCCGATTTCGGCCTACCATATTTGTAGAGCTCGAAAAGAGCTTCGATTTGGTATATTATAGGCCCAGCAACGATTTCTAGATCAAGAGTTATGGTCGTATTCAATCACAGTTTTTCGATATTTTTTCCTCCAAATCTGATGAAAAAAAGTTAATTTTGGCCTAAAAAATTTAGTTGGCAAATTTCGCCCAGGCTAATTTGTAGAGCTCGAAAGGAGCTTCGATTTGGTATATTATAGGCCCAACTACGATTTCTGGATCAAGAGTTATGGCCGTATTCAGTCACAGTTTTTCGATTTTTTTTCCTCCAAATCTGATGAAAACAAGTTAATTTTGGCCTAAAAAATTTAGTTGGCAAATTTCGGCCCGCTAATTTGTAGAGCTCGAAAGGAGCTTCGATTTGGTATATTATAGGCCCAGCAACGATTTCTAGATCAAGAGTTATGGTCGTATTCAATCACAGTTTTTCGATATTTTTTCCTCCAAATCTGATGAAAAAAAGTTAATTTTGGCCTAAAAAATTTAGTTGGCAAATTTCGCCCAGGCTAATTTGTAGAGCTCGAAAGGAGCTTCGATTTGGTATATTATAGGCCCAGCTACGATTTCTGGATCAAGAGTTATGGCCGTATTCAGTCACATTAGTTGGCAAATTTCGCCCTGGCTAATTTGTAGAGCTCGAAAGGAGCTTCGATTTGGTATATCATAGGCCCAACTTCAATTTCTGGATCAAGAGTTATGGCCGTATTCAGTCTAAGTTTTCTGATTTTTATTCCTCCAAATCAGATTAAAACAAGTTAATTTTGGCCTAAAAAATTTAGTTGGCCGATTTCGGGCCGCTTTATTAGTAGAGCTCGAAAGGAGCTTCGATTTGGTATATTATAGGCCCAGCTACGATTTCTGGATCAAGAGTTATGGCCGTATTCAGTCACAGTTTTTCGATTATTTTTCCTCCAAATCTGATGAAAACAAGTTAATTTTGGCCTAAAAAATTTAGTTGACCGATTTCGGCCCACCGTATTTGTAGAGCTCGAAAAGGGCTTCGAATTGGTATATTATAGGCCTAGCAACGATTTCTAGATCAAGAGTTATGGTCGTATTCAATCACAGTTTTTCGATATTTTTTCCTCCAAATATGATGAAAAAAAGTTAATTTTGGCCAAAAAAATTTAGTTGGCAAATTTCACTCAGGCTAATTTGTAGAACTCGAAAGGAGCTTCGATTTGGTATATTATTGGCCCAGCTACGATTTCTAGATCAAGAGTTATGGCCGTATTCAGTCACAGTTTTTTAATTTTTTTTCCTCCAAATCTGATGAAAACTAGTTTATTTGGGCCTAAAAAACTTAGCTGGCCGATTTCGGCCCACCATATTTGTAGAGCTCGAAAAGAGCTTCGATTTGGTATATTTTAGGCCCAGCAACGATTTCTAGATCAAGAGTTATGGTCGTATTCAATCACAGTTTTTCTATATTTTTTCCTCCAAATCTGTTGAAAAAAAGTTTATTTTCGCCTAAAAAATTTAGTTGGCAAATTTCGCCTAGGCTAATTTGTAGAGCTCAAAAGGTGCTTCGATTTGGTATATTATAGGCCCAGCTATGATTTCTGGATCAAGAGTTATGGCCGTATTCAGTAACAATTTTTCGATTTTTTTCCTGCAAATCTGATGAAAACAAGTTAATTTTGGCCTAAAAAATTTAGTTGGCCGATTTCGGCCCGCCTTACTCATAGAGCTCGAAAAGAGCTTCGATTTGGTATATTATCGGCCCAGCTACTATTTCTGGATCAAGAGTTATGGCCGTATTCAGTCACAGTTTTTCGATTTTTTTTCCTCCAAATCTGATGAAAACAAGTTAATTTTAGCCTAAAAAATTTAGTTGGAAAATTTCGCCCGGGCTAATTTTTAGAGCTCGAAAGGACCTTCGAGTTGGTATATTATAGGCCCAACTTCGATTTCTGGATCAACAGTTATGGCCGTATTCAGTCACAGTTTTCTGATTTTTTTTCCTCCAAATCAGATGAAAACAAGTTAATTTTGGCCTAAAAAATTTAGTTGGCCGATTTCGGGCCACTTTATTTGTAGAGCTCGAAAGGAGCTTCGATTTGGTATATTATAGGCCAAGCTACGATTTCTGGATCAAGAGTTATGGCCGTATTCAGTCACAGTTTTTCGATTATTTTTCCTCCAAATCTGATGAAAACAAGTTAATTTTGGCCTAAAAAATTTAGTTGACCGATTTCGGCATACCATATTTGTAGCGCTCGAAAAGTGCTTCGATTTGGTATATTATAGGCCCAGCAACGATTTCTAGATCAAGAGTTATGGTCGTATTCAATCACAGTTTTTCGATATTTTTTCCTCCAAATCTGATGAAAAAAAGTTTATTTTCGCCTAAAAATTTAGTTGGCAAATTTCGCCTAGGCTAATTTGTAGAGCTCGAAAGGAGCTTCGATTTGGTATATTATAGGCCCAACTACGATTTCTGGATCAAGAGTTATGGCCGTATTCAGTCACAGTTTTTCGATTATTTTTCCTCCAAATCTGATGAAAACAAGTTAATTTTGGCCTAAAAAATTTAGTTGACCGATTTCGGCCCACCATATTTGTAGAGCTCGAAAAGGGGTTCGAATTGGTATATTATAGGCCTAGCAACGATTTCTAGATCAAGAGTTATGGTCGTATTCAATCACAGTTTTTTGATATTTTTTCCTCCAAATATGATGAAAAAAAGATAATTTTGGCAAAAAAAATTTAGTTGGCAAATTTCACTCAGGCTAATTTGTAGAACTCGAAAGGAGTTTCGATTTGCTATATTATTGGCCCAGCTACGATTTCTAGATCAAGAGTTATGGCCGTATTCAGTCACAGTTTTTTAATTTTTTTTCCTCCAAATCTGATGAAAACAAGTTTATTTTGGCCTAAAAAACTTAGTGGGCCGATTTCGGCCCACCATATTTGTAGAGCTCGAAAAGAGCTTCGATTTGGTATATTTTAGGGCCAGCAACGATTTCTAGATCAAGAGTTATGGTTGTATTAAATCACAGTTTTTCGATATTTTTTCCTCCAAATCTGTTGAAAAAAAGTTTATTTTCGCCTAAAAAATTTAGTTGGCAAATTTCGCCTAGGCTAATTTGTAGAGCTCGAAAGGAGCTTCGATTTGGTATATTATAGGCCCAACTACGATTTCTGGATCAAGAGTTATGGCCGTATTCAGTCACAGTTTTTCGATTTTTTTTCCTCCAAATCTGATGAAAACAAGTTAATTTTAGCCTAAAAAATTTAGTTGACCGATTTCGGCCCTCCATATATGTAGAGCTCGAAAAGAGCTTTGATTCGGTATATTATAGGCCCAGCAACGATTTCTAGATCAAGAGTTATGGTCGTATTCAGTCACAGTTTTTCGATATTTTTTCCTCCAACTCTGATGAAAACAAGTTAATTTTGGCCTAAAAAATTTAGTTGGCAAATTTCGCCCTGGCTAATTTATAGAGCTCGAAAGGAGCTTCGATTTGGTATATTATAGGCCCAACTACGATTTCTGGATCAAGAGTTATGGCCGTATTCAGTCACAGTTTTTCAATTTTTTTTCCACCAAATATGATGAAAACAAGTGAATTTTGGCCTAAAAAATTTAGTTGGCAAATTTCGCCCAGGCTAATTTGTAGAGCTCGAAAGGAGCTTCGATTTGGTATATTATAGGCCCAACTACGATTTCTGGATCAAGAGTTATGGCCGTATTCAGTCACAGTTTTTCGATTTTTTTTCCTCCAAATAGATGAAAACAAGTAATTTTGGCCTAAAAAATTTAGTTGGCAATTTTGCCCTGCTAATTTGTAGAGCTCGAAAGGAGCTTCGATTTGGTATATTATAGGCCCAACTACGATTTCTGGATCAAGAGTTATGGCCGTATTCAGTCACAGTTTTTCAATTTTTTTTCCACCAAATATGATGAAAACAAGTGAATTTTGGCCTAAAAAATTTAGTTGGCAAATTTCGCCCAGGCTAATTTGTAGAGCTCGAAAGGAGCTTCGATTTGGTATATTATAGGCCCAACTACGATTTCTGGATCAAGAGTTATGGCCGTATTCAGTCACAGTTTTTCGATTTTTTTTCCTCCAAATATGATGAAAACAAGTTAATTTTGGCCTAAAAAATTTAGTTGGCAAATTTCGCCCTGGCTAATTTGAAAAGCTCAAAAGGAGCTTCGATTTGGTATATTATAGGCCCAGCAACGATTTCTAGATCAAGAGTTATGGTCGTATTCAATCACAGTTTTTCGATATTTTTTCCTCCAAATCTGATGAAAAAAAGTTTATTTTCGCCTAAAAAATTTAGTTGGCAAATTTCGCCTAGGCTAATTTGTAGAGCTCGAAAGGAGCTTCGATTTGGTATATTATAGGCCCAACTACGATTTCTGGATCAAGAGTTATGGCCGTATTCAGTCACAGTTTTTCGATTTTTTTCCTCCAAATCTGATGAAAACAAGTTAATTTTGGCCTAAAAAATTTAGTTGGCAAATTTCGCCCTGGCTAATTTGTAGAGCTCGAAAGGAGCTTCGATTTGGTATATCATAGGCCCAACTTCGATTTCTGGATCAAGAGTTATGGCCGTATTCAGTCACAGTTTTTCGATTTTTATTCCTCCAAATCAGATTAAAACAAGTTAATTTTGGCCTAAAAAATTTAGTTGGCCGATTTCGGGCCGCTTTATTTGTAGAGCTCGAAAGGAGCTTCGATTTGGTATATTATAGGCCCAGCTACGATTTCTGGATCAAGAGTTATGGCCGTATTCAGTCACAGTTTTTCGATTATTTTTCCTCCAAATCTGATGAAAACAAGTTAATTTTTGCCTAAAAAATTTAGTTGACCGATTTCGGCCCACCATATTTGTAGAGCTCGAAAAGGGCTTCGAATTGGTATATTATAGGCCTAGCAACGATTTCTAGATCAAGAGTTATGGTCGTATTCAATCACAGTTTTTCGATATTTTTTCCTCCAAATATGATGAAAAAAAGTTAATTTTGGCCAAAAAAATTTAGTTGGCAAATTTCACTCAGGCTAATTTGTAGAACTCGAAAGGAGCTTCGATTTGGTATATTATTGGCCCAGCTACGATTTCTAGATCAAGAGTTATGGCCGTATTCAGTCACAGTTTTTTAATTTTTTTTCCTCCAAATCTGATGAAAACTAGTTTATTTGGGCCTAAAAAACTTAGCTGGCCGATTTCGGCCCACCATATTTGTAGAGCTCGAAAAGAGCTTCGATTTGGTATATTTTAGGCCCAGCAACGATTTCTAGATCAAGAGTTATGGTCGTATTCAATCACAGTTTTTCTATATTTTTTCCTCCAAATCTGTTGAAAAAAAGTTTATTTTCGCCTAAAAAATTTAGTTGGCAAATTTCGCCTAGGCTAATTTGTAGAGCTCAAAAGGTGCTTCGATTTGGTATATTATAGGCCCAGCTATGATTTCTGGATCAAGAGTTATGGCCGTATTCAGTAACAATTTTTCAATTTTTTTCCTGCAAATCTGATGAAAACAAGTTAATTTTGGCCTAAAAAATTTAGTTGGCCGATTTCGGCCCGCCTTACTCATAGAGCTCGAAAAGAGCTTCGATTTGGTATATTATCGGCCCAGCTACTATTTCTGGATCAAGAGTTATGGCCGTATTCAGTCACAGTTTTTCGATTTTTTTTCCTCCAAATCTGATGAAAACAAGTTAATTTTAGCCTAAAAAATTTAGTTGGAAAATTTCGCCCGGGCTAATTTTTAGAGCTCGAAAGGACCTTCGAGTTGGTATATTATAGGCCCAACTTCGATTTCTGGATCAACAGTTATGGCCGTATTCATTCACAGTTTTCTGATTTTTTTTCCTCCAAATCAGATGAAAACAAGTTAATTTTGGCCTAAAAAATTTAGTTGGCCGATTTCGGGCCACTTTATTTGTAGAGCTCGAAAGGAGCTTCGATTTGGTATATTATTGGCCAAGCTACGATTTCTGGATCAAGAGTTATGGCCGTATTCAGTCACAGTTTTTCGATTATTTTTCCTCCAAATCTGATGAAAACAAGTTAATTTTGGCCTAAAAAATTTAGTTGACCGATTTCGGCATACCATATTTGTAGCGCTCGAAAAGTGCTTCGATTTGGTATATTATAGGCCCAGCAACGATTTCTAGATCAAGAGTTATGGTCGTATTCAATCACAGTTTTTCGATATTTTTTCCTCCAAATCTGATGAAAAAAAGTTTATTTTCGCCTAAAAAATTTAGTTGGCAAATTTCGCCTAGGCTAATTTGTAGAGCTCGAAAGGAGCTTCGATTTGGTATATTATAGGCCCAACTACGATTTCTGGATCAAGAGTTATGGCCGTATTCAGTCACAGTTTTTCGATTTTTTTTCCTCCAAATATGACGAAAACAAGTAAATTTTGGCCTAAAAAATTTAGTTGGCAAATTTCCCCCAAGCTAATTTGTAGAGCTCGAAAGGAGCTTCGATTTGGTATATTATAGGCCAAGCTTCGATTTCTGGATCAAGAGTTATGGCCGTATTCAGTCACAATTTTTCGATAATTTTTCCTCCAAATCTGATGAAAACAAGTTTATTTTGGCCTAAAAAATTTAGTTGGCCGATTTCGGCCTGCCTTACTCATAGAGCTCAAAAAGAGCTTCGATTTGGTATATTATCGGCCCAACTACTATTTCTGGATCAAGAGTTATGGCCGTATTCAGTCACAGTTTTTCAATTTTTTTTCCTCCAAATCTGATGAAAACAAGTTAATTTTGGCCTAAAAAATTTAGTTGGCAAATTTCGCCCAGGCTAATTTGTAGAGCTCGAAAGGAGCTTCGAGTTGGTATATTATAGGCCCAACTTCGATTTCTGGATGAAGAGTTATGGCCGTATTCAGTCACAGTTTTCTGATTTTTTTTCCTCCAAATCAGATGAAAACAAGTTAATTTTGGCCTAAAAAATTTAGTTGGCCGATTTCGCGCCACTTTATTTGTAGAGCTCGAAAGGAGCTTCGATTTGGTAAATTATAGGCCCAGCTACAATTTCTGGATCAAGAGTTATGGCCGGATTGAGTCACAGTTTTTCGATTATTTTTCCTCCAAATCTGATGAAAACAACTTAATTTTGGCCTAAAAAATTTAGTTGACCGATTGCGGCCCACCATATTTGTAGCGCTCTAAAAGAGCTTCGATTTGGTATATTATAGGCCCAGCAACGATTTCTAGATCAACAGTTATGGCCGTATTCAATCACAGTTTTTCGATATTTTTTCCTCCAAATCTGATGAAAAAAAGTTTATTTTCGCCTTAAAAATTTAGTTGGCAAATTTCGCCTAAGCTAATTTGTAGAGCTCGAAAGAGGCTTCGATTTGGTATATTATAGGCCCAACTACGATTTCTGGATCAAGAGTTATGGCCGTATTCAGTCATAGTTTTTCGATTTTTTTTCCTCCAAATATGATGAAAACAAGTTAATTTTCACCTAAAAAATTTAGTTGGCAAATTTCGCCTAGGCTAATTTATAGAGCTCGAAAGGAGCTTCGATTTGGTATATTATAGGCCCAGCAACGATTTCTAGATCAAGAGTTATGGTCGTATTCAATCACAGTTTTTCGATATTTTTTCCTCCAAATCTGATGAAAAAAAGTTTATTTTCGCCTAAAAAATTTAGTTGGCAAATTTCGCCTAGGCTAATTTGTAGAGCTCGAAAGGAGCTTCGATTTGGTATATTATAGGCCCAACTACGATTTCTGGATCAAGAGTTATGGCCGTATTCAGTCACAGTGTTTCGATTTTTTATCCTCCTAATATGATGAAAACGAGTTAATTTTGGCCTAAAAAATTTAGTTGGCCAATTTCGCCCAGGCTAATTTGTAGAGCTCGAAAGGAGCTTCGATTTGGTATATTATAGGCCCAGCTACGATTTCTGGATCAAGAGTTATGGCCGTATTCAGTCACAGTTTTTCGATTATTTTTCCTCCAAATCTGATGAAAACAAGTTAATTTTGGCCTAAAAAATTTAGTTGACCGATTTCGGCCCACCATATTTGTAGCGCTCGAAAAGAGCTTCGATTTGGTATATTATAGGCCCAGCAACGATTTCTAGATCAAGAGTTATGGTCGTATTCAATCACAGTTTTTCGATATTTTTTCCTCCAAATCTGATGAAAAAAAGTTTATTTTCGCCTTAAAAATTTAGTTGGCAAATTTCGCCTAGGCTAATTTGTAGAGCACGAAAGGAGCTTCGATTTGGTATATTATAGGCCCAGCTTCGATTTCTGGATCAAGAGTTATGGCCGTATTCAGTCACAGTTTTCTGATTTTTTTTCCTCCAAATCAGATGAAAACAAGTTAATTTTGGCCTAAAAAATTTAGATGGCCGATTTCGCGCCACTTTATTTGTAGAGCTCGAAAGGAGCTTCAATTTGGTATATTATAGGCACAGCTACAATTTCTGGATCAAGAGTTATGGCCGTATTCAGTCACAGTTTTTGGATTATTTTTCCTCCAAATCTGATGAAAACAACTTAATTTTGGCCTAAAAAAATTAGTTGGCAAATTTCTCCCAGGCTAATTTGTAGAGCTCGAAAGGAGCTTCGAGTTGGTATATTATAGGCCCAACTTCGATTTCTGGATGAAGAGTTATGGCCGTATTCAGTCACAGTTTTCTGATTTTTTTTCCTCCAAATCAGATGAAAACAAGTTAATTTTGGCCTAAAAAATTTAGTTGGCCGATTTCGCGCCACTTTATTTGTGAAGCTCGAAAGGAGCTTCGATTTGGTATATTATAGGCCCAGCTACAATTTCAGGATCAAGAGTTATGGCCGTATTCAGTCACAGTTTTTCGATTATTTTTCCTCCAAATCTGATGAAAACAACTTAATTTTGGCGTAAAAAATTTAGTTGACCGATTTCGGCCCACCATATTTGTAGCGCTCGAAAAGAGCTTCGATTTGGTATATTATAGGCCCAGCAACGATTTCTAGATCAAGAGTTATGGCCGTATTCAATCACAGTTTTTCGATATTTTTTCCTCCAAATCTGATGAAAAAAAGTTTATTTTCGCCTTAAAAATTTAGTTGGCAAATTTCGCCTAGGCTAATTTGTAGAGCTCGAAAGAGGCTTCGATTTGGTATATTATTGGCCCAACTACGATTTCTGGATCAAGAGTTATGGCCGTATTCAGTCACAGTTTTTCAATTTTTTTTCCTCCAAATATGATGAAAACAAGTTAATTTTCACCTAAAAAATTTAGTTGGCAAATTTCCCCCAAGCTAATTTGTAGAGCTCGAAAGGAGCTTCGATTTGGTATATTATAGGCCAAGCTTCGATTTCTGGATCAAGAGTTATGGCCGTATTCAGTCACAATTTTTCGATAATTTTTCCTCCAAATCTGATGAAAACAAGTTTATTTTGGCCTAAAAAATTTAGTTGGCCGATTTCGGCCCGCCTTACTCATAGAGCTCGAAAAGAGCTTCGATTTGGTATATTATCGGCCCAACTACTATTTCTGGATCAAGAGTTATGGCCGTATTCAGTCACAGTTTTTCGATTTTTTTTCCTCCAAATCTGATGAAAACAAGTTGATTTTGGCCTAAAAAATTTAGTTGGCAAATTTCGCCTAGGCTAATTTATAGAGCTCGAAAGGAGCTTCGATTCGGTATATTATAGGCGCAGCAACGATTTCTAGATCAGGAGTTATGGTCGTATTCAATCACAGTTTTTCGATATTTTTTCCTCCAAATCTGATGAAAAAAAGTTTATTTTCGCCTAAAAAATTTAGTTGGCAAATTTTGCCTAGGTTAATTTGTAGAGCTCGAAAGGAGCTTCGATTTGGTATATTATAGGCCCAACTACGATTTCTGGATCAAGAGTTATGGCCGTATTCAGTCACAGTTTTTTGATTTTTTTTCCTCCAAATATGATGAAAACAAGTTAATTTTGGCCTAAAAAATTTAGTTTGCAAATTTCCCCCAAGCTAATTTGTAGAGCTCGAAAGGAGCTTCGATTTGGTATATTATAGGCCAAGCTTCGATTTCTGGATCAAGAGTTATGGCCGTATTCAGTCACAATTTTTCGATAATTTTTCCTCCAAATCTGATGAAAACAAGTTTATTTTGGCATAAAAAATTTAGTTGGCCGATTTCGGCCCGCCTTACTCATAGAGCTCGAAAAGAGCTTCGATTTGGTATATTATCGGCCCAACTACTATTTCTGGATCAAGAGTTATGGCCGTATTCAGTCACAGTTTTTCGATTTTTTTTCCTCCAAATCTGATGAAAACAAGTTAATTTTGGCCTAAAAAATTTAGTTGCCAAATTTCGCCCAGGCTAATTTGTAGAGCTCGAAAGGAGCTTCGAGTTGGTATATTATAGGCCCAACTTCGATTTCTGGATCAAGAGTTATGGCCGTATTCAGTCACAGTTTTTCGATTATTTTTCCTCCAAATCTGATGAAAACAACTTAATTTTGGCCTAAAAAATTTAGTTGACCGATTTCGGCTCACCATATTTGTAGCGCTCGAAAAGAGCTTCCATTTGGTATATTATAGGCCCAGCAACGATTTCTAGATCAAGAGTTATGGCCGTATTCAATCACAGTTTTTCGATATTTTTTCCTCCAAATCTGATGAAAAAAAGTTTATTTTCGCCTTAAAAATTTAGTTGGCAAATTTCGCCTAGGCCAATATGTAGAGCTCGAAAGAGGCTTTGATTTGGTATATTATAGGCCCAACTACGATTTCTGGATCAAGAGTGATGGCCGTATTCAGTCACAGTTTTTCGATTTTTTTTCCTCCAAATATGATGAAAACAAGTTAATTTTCACCTAAAAAATTTAGTTGGCAAATTTCGCCTAGGCTAATTTATAGAGCTCGAAAGGAGCTTCGATTTGGTATATTATAGGCCCAGCAACGATTTCTAGATCAAGAGTTATGGTCGTATTCAATCACAGTTTTTCGATATTTTTTCCTCCAAATCTGATGAAAAAAAGTTTATTTTCGCCTAAAAAATTTAGTTGGCAAATTTCGCCTGGGCTAATTTGTAGAGCTCGAAAGGTGCTTCGATTTGGTATATTATAGGCCCAGCTCAGATTTCTGGATTAAGAGTTATGGCCGTATTCAGTCACAGTTTTTCGATTATTTTTCCTCCAAATCTGATGAAAACAAGTTAATTTTGGCCTAAAAAATTTAGTTGACCCATTTCGGCCCACCATATTTGTAGCGCTCGAAAAGAGCTTCGATTTGGTATATTATAGGCCCAGCAACGATTTCTAGATCAAGAGTTATGGTCGTATTCAATCACAGTTTTTCGATATTTTTTCCTCCAAATCTGATGAAAAAAAGTTTATTTTCGCCTTAAAAATTTTGTTGGCAAATTTCGCCTAGGCTAATTTGTAGTGCTCGAAAGGAGCTTCGATTTGGTATATTATAGGCCCAACTACGATTTCTGGATCAAGAGTTATGGCCGTATTCAGTCACACTTTTTTGATTTTTTTTCCTCCAAATATGATGAAAACAAGTTAATTTTGGCCTAAAAAATTTAGTTGGCAAATTTCGCCCAAGCTAATTTGTAGAGCTCGAAAGGAGCTTCGATTTGATATATTATAGGCCCAGCTTCGATTTCTGGATCAAGAGTTATGGCCGTATTCAGTCACAGTTTTTCGATTTTTTTTCCTCCAAATCTGATGAAAACAAGTTTATTTTGGCCTAAAAAATTTAGTTGGCCGATTTCGGCCCGCCTCACTCATAGAGCTCGAAAAGAGCTTCGATTTGGTATATTATCGGCCCAGCTACTATTTCTGGATCAAGCGTTATGGCCGTATTCAGTCACAGTTTTTCGATTTTTTTTCCTCCAAATCTGATGAAAACAAGTTAATTTTGGCCTAAAAAATTTGGGTGGCAAATTTCGCCCAGGCTAATTTGTAGAGCTCGAAAGGAGCTTCGAGTTGGTATATTATAGGCCCAACTTCGATTTCTGGATCAAGAGTTATGGCCGTATTCAGTCACAGTTTTCTGATTTTTTTTCCTCCAAATCAGATGAAAACAAGTTAATTTTGGCCTAAAAAATTTAGATGGCCGATTTCGCGCCACTTTATTTGTAGAGCTCGAAAGGAGCTTCGATTTGGTATATTATAGGCACAGCTACAATTTCTGGATCAAGAGTTATGGCCGTATTCAGTCACAGTTTTTCGATTATTTTTCCTCCAAATCTGATGAAAACAAGTTAATTTTTGCCTAAAAAATTTAGTTGACCGATTCCGGCCCACCATATTTGTAGCGCTCGAAAAGAGCTTCGATTTGGTATATTATAGGCCCAGCAACGATTTCTAGATCAAGAGTTATGGTGGTATTCAATCACAGTTTTTCGATATTTTTTCCTCCAAATCTTATGAAAAAAAGTTTATTTTCGCCTTAAAAATTTAGTTGGCAAATTTCGCCTAGGCTAATTTGTAGAGCTCGAAAGGAGCTTCGATTTGGTATATTATAGGCCCAACTACGATTTCTGGATCAAGAGTTATGGCCGTATTCAGTCACAGTTTTTCAATTTTTTTTCCTCCAAATATGATGAAAACAAGTTAATTTTCGCCTAAAAAATTTAGTTGGCAAATTTCGCCTAGGCTAATTTATAGAGCTCAAAAGGAGCTTCGATTTGGTATATTATAGGCCCAGCAACGATTTCTAGATCAAGAGTTATGGTCGTATTCAATCACAGTTTTTCGATTTTTTATCCTCCTAATATGATGAAAACGAGTTAATTTTGGCCTAAAAAATTTAGTTGGCAAATTTCGCCCAGGCTAATTTGTAGAGCTCGAAAGGAGCTTCGATTTCGTATATTATAGGCCCAACAACGATTTCTGGATCAAGAGTTATGGCCGTATTCAGTCACAGTTTTTCAATTTTTTTTCCTCCAAATATGATGAAAACAAGTTAATTTTGGCCTTAAAAATTTACTTGGCAAATTTCGCCCAGGCTAATTTGTAGAGCTCGAAAGGAGCTTCGATTTGGTATATTATAGGCCCAGCTTCGATTTCTGGATCAAGAGTTATGGCCATATTCAGTCACAGTTTTTCGATTTTTTTTCCTCCAAATCTGATGAAAACAAGTTTATTTTGGCCTAAAAAATTTAGTTGGCCGATTTTGGCCCGCCTTATTTGTAGAGTTTGAAAAGAGCTTCGATTTGGTATATTATAGGCCCAGCAACGATTTCTAGATCAAGAGTTATGGTCGTATTCAATCACAGTTTTTCGATATTTTTTCCTCCAAATCTGATAAAAAAAAGTTAATTTTGGCAAAAAAAATTTAGATGGAAAATTTCACACAGGCTAATTTGTAGAACTTGAAAGGAGCTTCGATTTGGTATATTATAGGCCCAGCTACGATTTCTGGATCGAGACTTATGGCCGTATTCAGTCACAGTTTTTCGATTATTTTTCCTCCAAATCTGATGAAAACAAGTTAATTTCGGCCTAAAAAATATAGTTGGCGGATTTCGGCCCACCATATTTGTAGAGCTAGAAAAGAGCTTCGATTTGGTATATTATAGGCCCAGCAACGATTTCTAGATCAAGAGTTATGGTCGTATTCAATCACAGTTTTTCGATATTTTTTCCTCCAAATTGATGAAAAAAAGTTAATTTTGGCCAAAAAAATTTAGTTTGCAAATTTCACAGAGGCTAATTTGTAGAATTCGAAAGGAGCTTCGATTTCGTATATTATTGGCCCAGCTACGATTTCTGGATCAAGAGTTATGGTCGTATTCAGTCACAGTTTTTAAATTTTTTTTCCTCCAAATCTGATGAAAACAAGTTTATTTTGGCCTAAAAAATTTAGTTGGCCAATTTCGGGCCGCTTTATTTGTAGAGCTCGAAAGGAGCTTCGATTAGGTATTTTATAGGCCCAGCTACGATTTCTGGATCAAGAGTTATGGCCGTATTCAGTCACAGTTTTTCGATTTTTTTTCCTCCAATTCTGTTGAAAACAAGTTAATTTTGGCCTAAAAAAATTAGTTGGCCGATTTCTGGCCGCTTTATTTGTAGAGCTCGAAAGGAGCTTCGATTTGGTATATTATAGGCCCAGCTACGATTTCTGGATCAAGAGTTATGGCTGTATTCAGTCACAGTTTTTTGATTATTTTTCCTCCAAATCGGATGAAACAAGTTAATTTTGGCCTAAAAAATTTAGTTGACCGATTTCGGCCCCCCATATTTGTAGAGCTCGAAAAGAGCTTCGATTTGGTATATTATAGGCCCAGCAACGATTTCTAGATCAAGAGTTTATGTCGTATTAAATCACAGTTTTTCGATATTTTTTCCTCCAACTCTGATGAAAAAAAGTTAATTTTGGCCAAAACAATTTAGTTGGCAAATTTCACACAAGCTAATTTGTAGAACTCGAAAGGAGCTTCGATTTGGTATATTATTGGCCCAGCTACAATTTCTGGATCAAGAGTTATGGCCGTATTCAGTCACAGTTTTTCAATTTTTTTTCCTCCAAATCTGATGAAAACAAGTTTATTTTGGCCTAAAAAATTTAGTTGGCCGATTTCGGGCCGCTTTATTTGTAGAGCTTGAAAGGAGCTTCGATTTGGTATATTATAGGCCCAGCTATGATTTCTGGATCAAGAGTTATGGCCGTATTCAGTCACAGTTTTTCTATTTTTTTTCCTCCAAATCTGATGAAAACAAGTTAATTTTGTCCTAAAAAATTTATTTGGCCGTTTTCGGGCCGCTTTATTTGTAGAGCTCGAAAGGAGCTTCGATTTGGTATATTATAGGCCCAGCTACGATTTCTGGATCAAGAGTTATGGCCGTATTCAGTCACAGTTTTTCTATTTTTTTTCCTCCAAATCTGATGAAAACATGTTAATTTTGTCCTAAAAAATTTATTTGGCCGTTTTCGGGCCGCTTTATTTGTAGAGCTCGAAAGGAGCTTCGATTTGGTATATTATAGGCCCAGCTACAAATTCTGGATCAAGAGTTATGGCCGTATTCAGTCACAGTTTTTCAATTTTTTTTCCTCCAAATCTGATGAAAACAAGTTTATTTTGGCCTAAAAAATTTAGTTGGCCGATTTGGGGCGCTTTATTTGTAGAGCTCGAAAGGTGCTTCGATTAGGTATATTATAGGCCCAGCTATGATTTCTGGATCAAGAGTTATGGCCGTATTCAGTCACAGTTTTTCGATTTTTTGTCCTCCAAATCTGACGAAAACAAGTTAATTTTGGCCTAAAAAATTTAGTTGGCCGATTTCGGCCCGCTTTATTTGTAGAGCTCGAAAGGAGCTTCGATTTGGTATATTATAGGCCCAGCTACGATTTCTGGATCAAGAGTTATGGCCGTATTCAGTCACAGTTTTTCGATTTTTTTTCCTCCAAATCTGATGAAAACAAGTTAATTTTGGCCTAAAAAATTTAGTTGGCCGATTTCGGCCCACCATATTTGTAGAGCTCGAAAAGAGCTTCGATTTGGTATATTATAGGCCCAGCAACGATTTCTAGATCAAGAGTTATGGTCGTATTCAATCACAGTTTTTCGATATTTTTTCCTCCAAATCTGATGAAAAAAAGTTAATTTTGGCCTAAAAAATTTAGTTGGCAAATTTCGCCCAAGCTAATTTGTAGAGCTCGAAAGGAGCTTCGATTTGGTATATTATGCCCAGCTACGATTTCTGGATCAAGAGTTATGGCCGTATTCAGTCACAGTTTTTCGATTTTTTTTCCTCCAAATCTGATGAAAACAAGTTAATTTTGGCCTAAAAAATTTATTTGGCCGATTTCGGCCCTTTATTTGTAGAGCTCGAAAGGAGCTTCGATTTGGTATATTATAGGCCCAGCTACGATTTCTGGATCAAGAGTTATGGCCGTATTCAGTCACAGTTTTTCATTTTTTTTCCTCCAAATCTGATGAAAACAAGTTAATTTTGGCCTAAAAAATTTAGTTGACCGATTTCGGCCCACCATATTTGTAGAGCTCGAAAAGAGCTTCGATTTGGTATATTATAGGCCCAGCAACGATTTCTAGATCAAGAGTTATGGTCGTATTCAATCACAGTTTTTCGATATTTTTTCCTCCAACTCTGATGAAAAAAAGTTAATTTTGGCCAAAACAATTTAGTTGGCAAATTTCACACAAGCTAATTTGTAGAACTCGAAAGGAGCTTCGATTTGGTATATTATTGGCCCAGCTACAATTTCTGGATCAAGAGTTATGGCCGTATTCAGTCACAGTTTTTCAATTTTTTTTCCTCCAAATCTGATGAAAACAAGTTTATTTTGGCCTAAAAAATTTAGTTGGCCGATTTCGGGCCGCTTTATTTGTAGAGCTGGAAAGGAGCTTCGATTTGGTATATTATAGGCCCAGCTACGATATCTGGATCAAGAGTTATGGCCGTATTCAGTCACAGTTTTTCTATTTTTTTTCCTCCAAATCTGATGAAAACAAGTTAATTTTGGCCTAAAAAATTTATTTGGCCGAATTTGGGCCGCTTTATTTGTAGAGCTCGAAAGGAGCTTCGATTTGGTATATTATAGGCCCAGCTACGATTTCTGGATCAAGAATTATGGCCGTATTCAGTCACAGTTTTTCAATTTTTTTTCCTCCAAATCTGATGAAAACAAGTTAATTTTGGCCTAAAAAATTTAGTTGGCAAATTTCGCCCAGGTTAATTTGTAGAGCTCGAAAGGAGCTTCGATTTGGTATATTATAGGCCCAGCTTCGATTTCTGGATCAAGAGTTATGGCCGTATTCAGTCACAGTTTTTCGATTTTTTTTCCTCCAAATCTGATGAAAACAAGTTTATTTTGGCCTAAAAAATTTAGTTGGCCGATTTCGGCCCGTCTTATTTGTAGAGCTGGAAAGGAGCTTCGATTTGGTATATTATAGGCCCAGCTACGATTTCTGGATCAAGAGTTATGGCCGTATTCAGTCACAGTTTTTCGATTATTTTTCCTCCAAATCTGATGAAACATGTTAATTTTGGCCTAAAAAATTTAGTTGACCGATTTCGGCCCACCATATTTGTAGAGCTCGAAAGGAGCTTCGATTTGGTATATTATAGGCCCAGCAACGATTTCTAGATCAAGAGTTATGGTCGTATTCAATCACAGTTTTTCGATATTTTTTCCTCCAAATCTGATGAAAAAAAGTTAATTTTGGCCAAAAAAATTTAGTTGGCAAATTTCACACAGGCTAATTTGTAGAACTCGAAAGGAGCTTCGATTTGGTATATTATTGGCCCAGCTATGATTTCTGGATCAAGAGTTATGGCCGTATTCAGTCACAGTTTTTTGATTTTTTTTCCTCCAAATCTGATGAAAACAAGTTAATTTTGGCCTAAAAAATTTATTTGGCCGATTTCGGCCCGCCTTGTTTGTAGAGCTCGAAAGGAGCTTCGATTTGGTATATTATAGGCCCAACTACGATTTCTGGATCAAGAGTTATGGCCGTATTCAGTCACAGTTTTTCAATTTTTTTTCCTCCAAATCTGATGAAAACAAGTTTATTTTGGCCTAAAAAATTTAGTTGGCCGATTTCGGCCCACCATATTTGTAGAGCTCGAAAAGAGCTTCGATTTGGTATATTATAGGCCCAGCAACGATTTCTAGATCAAGAGTTATGGTCGTATTCAATCACAGTTTTTCGATATTTTTTCCTCCAAATCTGATGAAAAAAAGTTTATTTTCGCCTAAAAAATTTAGTTGGCAAATTTCGCCTAGGCTAATTTGTAGAGCTCGAAAGGAGCTTCGATTTGGTATATTATAGGCCCAGCAACGATTTCTAGATCAAGAGTTATGGTCGTATTCAATCACAGTTTTTCGATATTTTTTCCTCCAAATCTGATGAAAAAAAGTTAATTTTGGCCAAAATTTAGTTGGCAAATTTCACACAGGCTAATTTGTAGAACTCGAAAGGAGCTTCGATTTGGTATATTATTGGCCCAGCTATGATTTCTTGATCAAGAGTTATGGCGTATTCAGTCACAGTTTTTTGATTTTTTTTCCTCCAAATCTGATGAAAACAAGTTAATTTTGGCCTAAAAAATTTATTTTGCCGATTTCGGCCCACCTTGTTTGTAGAGCTCGAAAGGAGCTTCGATTTGGTATATTATAGGCCCAACTACGATTTCTGGATCAAGAGTTATGGCCGTATTCAGTCACAGTTTTTCAATTTTTTTTCCTCCAAATCTGATGAAAACAAGTTTATTTTGGCCTAAAAAATTTAGTTGGCCGATTTCAGCCCACCATATTTGTAGAGGTCGAAAAGAGCTTCGATTTGGTATATTATAGGCCCAACACCGATTTCTAGATCAAGAGTTATAGTCGTATTCAATCACAGTTTGTCGATATTTTTTCATCCAAATCTGATGAAAAAAAGTTTATTTTCACCTAAAAAATTTAGTTGGCAAATTTCGCCTAGGCTAATTTGTCGAGCTCGAAAGGAGCTTCGATTTGGTATATTATAGGCCCAGCAACGATTTCTAGATCAAGAGTTATAGTCGTATTCAATCACATTTTTTCGATATTTTTTCCTCCAAATCTGATGAAAAAAAGTTTATTTTCACCTAAAAAATTTAGTTGGCAAATTTCGCCTAGGCTAATTTTTCGAGCTCGAAAGGAGCTTCGATTTGGTATATTATAGGCCCAGGTACGATTTCTGGATCAAGAGTTATGGCCGTATTCAGTCACAGTTTTTTAATTTTTTTTCCTCCAAATCTGATGAAAACAAGTTTATTTTGGCCTAAAAAATTTAGTTGGCCGATTTCGGGCAGCTTTATTTGTAGAGCTCGAAAGGAGCTTCAATTTGGTATATTATAGGCCCAGCTACGATTTCTGGACCAAGAGTTATGGCCGTATTCAGTCACAGTTTTTCTATTTTTTTTCCTCCAAATCTGATGAAAACAAGTTAATTTTGGCCTAAAAAATTTAGTTGGCCGATTTCGGGCCGCTTTAATTGTAGAGCTCGAAAGGAGCTTCAATTTGGTATATTATAGGCCCAGCTACGATTTCTGGATCAAGAGTTATGGCCGTATTCAGTCACAGTTTTTCTATTTTTTTTCCTCCAAATCTGATGAAAACAAGTTAATTTTGGCCTAAAAAATTTATTTGGCCGATTTCGGGCGCTTATTTGTAGAGCTCGAAAGGAGCTTCGATTTGGTATATTATAGGCCCAGCTACGATTTCTGGATCAAGAGTTATGGCCGTATTCAGTCACAGTTTTTCAATTTTTTTTCCTCCAAATCTGATGAAAACAAGTTAATTTTGGCTAACAAATTTAGTTGACCGATTTCGGCCCACCATATTTGTAGCGCTCGAAAAGAGCTTCGATTTGGTATATTATAGGCCCAGCAACGATTTCTAGATCAAGAGTTATGGTCGTATTCAATCACAGTTTTTCGATATTTTTTCCTCCAACTCTGATGAAAAAAAGTTAATTTTGGCCAAAACAATTTAGTTGGCAAATTTCATACAAGCTAATTTGTAGAACTCGAAAGGAGCTTCGATTTGGTATATTATTGGCCCAGCTACAATTTCTGGATCAAGAGTTATGGCCGTATTCAGTCACAGTTTTTCAATTTTTTTTCCTCCAAATCTGATGAAAACAAGTTTATTTTGGCCTAAAAAATTTAGCTGGCCGATTTCGGCCCGTCTTATTTGTAGAGCTGGAAAGGAGCTTCGATTTCGTATATTATAGGCCCAGCTACGATTTCTGGATCAAGAGTTATGGCCGTATTCAGTCACAGTTTTTCGATTTTTTTCCTCCAAATCTGATGAAAACAAGTTAATTTTGGCCTAAAAAATTTAGTTGGCCGATTTCGGCCCGCCTTATTTGTAGAGCTCGAAAGGAGCTTCGATTTGGTATATTATAGGCCCAGCTACGATTTCTGGATCAAGAGTTATGGCCGTATTCAGTCACAGTTTTTCGATTATTTTTCCTCCAAATCTGATGAAAACAAGTTAATTTTGGCCTAAAAAATTTAGTTGGCCGATTTCGGCCCGCCTTATTTGTAGAGCTCGAAAGGAGCTTCGATTTGGTATATTATAGGCCCAGCTACGATTTCTGGATCAAGAGTTATGGCCGTATTCAGTCACAGTTTTTCGATTTTTTTCCTCCAAATCTGATGAAAACAAGTTAATTTTGGCCTAAAAAATTTAGTTGGCCGATTTCGGGCCGCCTTATTTGTAGAGCTCGAAAGGAGCTTCGATTTGGTATATTATAGGCCCAGCTACGATTTCTGGATCAAGAGTTATGGCCGTATTCAGTCACAGTTTTTCGTATTTTTTCCTCCAAATCTGATGAAAAAAAGTTAATTTTGGCCTAAAAAATTTAGTTGGCAAATTTCACCACCGCTAATTTGTAGAGCTCGAAAGGAGCTTCGATTTGGTATATTATAGGCCCAGCTACGATTTCTGGATCAAGAGTTATGGCCGTATTCAATCACAGTTTTTCGATTTTTTTTCCTCCAAATCTGATGAAAACAAGTTAATTTTGGCCTAAAAAATTTAGTTGGCAGATTTCGGCCCGCCTTATTTGTAGAGCTCGAAAGGAGCTTCGATTTGGTATATTATAGGCCCAGCTACGATTTCTGGATCAAGAGTTATGGCCGTATTCAGTCACAGTTTTTCGATTTTTTTCCTCCAAATCTGATGAAAACAAGTTAATTTTGGCCTAAAAAATTTAGTTGGCCGATTTCGGCCCACCATATTTGTAGAGCTCGAAAGAGCTTCGATTTGGTATATTATAGGCCCAGCACGATTTCTAGATCAAGAGTTATGGTCGTATTCAATCACAGTTTTTCGATATTTTTTTCCTCCAAATCTGATAAAAAAGTTAATTTTTGCCAAAAAAATTTAGTTGGCAAATTTCACACAAGCTAATTTGTAGAAGCTCGAAAGGAGCTTCGATTTGGTATATTATAGGCCCAGCTACGATTTCTGGATCAAGAGTTATGGCCGTATTCAGTCACAGTTTTTCAATTTTTTTTCCTCCAAATCTGATGAAAACAAGTTTATTTTGGCCTAAAAAATTTAGTTGGCCGATTTTGGCCCGTCTTATTTGTAGAGCTGGAAAGGAGCTTCGATTTCGTATATTATAGGCCCAGCTATGATTTCTGGATCAAGAGTTATGGCCGTATTCAGTCACAGTTTTTCGATTATTTTTTCTCCAAATCTGATGAAAACAAGTTAATTTTGGCCTAAAAAATTTAGTTGGCTGATTTCGGCCCGCCATATTTGTAGAGCTCGAAAAGAGCTTCGATTTGGTATATTATAGGCCCAGCTACGATTTCTGGATCAAGAGTTATGGCCTTATTCAGTCACAGTTTTTCGATTTTTTTCCTCCAAATCTGATGAAAACAAGTTAATTTTGGCCTACAAAATTTATTTGGCCGATTTCGGGCCGCCTTATTTGTAGAGCTCAAAAGGAGCTTCGATTTGGTATATTATAAGCCCAGCTACGATTTCTGGATCAAGAGTTATGGCCGTATTCAGTCACAGTTTTTTGATTATTTTTCCTCCAAATCCGATGAAGCATGTTAATTTTGGCCTAAAAAATTTAGTTGACCGATTTCGGCCCACCATATTTGTAGAGCTCGAAAGGAGCTTCGATTTGGTATATTATAGGCCCAGCAACGATTTCTAGATCAAGAGTTATGGTCGTATTCAATCACAGTTTTTCGATATTTTTTCCTCCAAATCTGATGAAAAAAAGTTAATTTTGGCAAAAAAATTTTAGTTGGCAAATTTCACACCGGCTAATTTGTAGAACTCGAAAGGAGCTTCGATTTGGTATATTATTGGCCCAGCTATGATTTCTGGATCAAGAGTTATGGCCGTATTCAGTCATAGTTTTTCGATTTTTTTCCTCCAAATCTGATGAAAACAAGTTAATTTTGGCCTAAAAAATTTAATTGGCCGATTTCGGGCCGCTTTATTTGTAGAGCTCGAAAGGAGCTTCGATTTGGTATATTATAGGCCCAGCTACGATTTCTGGATCAAGAGTTATGGCCGTATTCAGTCACAGTTTTTCAATTTTTTTCCTCCAAATCTGATGAAAACAAGTTAATTTTGGCCTAAAAAATTTAGTTGACCGATTTCGGCCCACCATATTTGTAGAGCTCGAAAAGAGCTTCGATTTGGTATATTATAGGCCCAGCAACGATTTCTAGATCAAGAGTTATGGTCGTATTCAATCACAGTTTTTCGATATTTTTTCCTCCAACTCTGATGAAAAAAAGTTAATTTTGGCCAAAACAATTTAGTTGGCAAATTTCACACAAGCTAATTTGTAGAGCTCGAAAGGAGCTTCGATTTGGTATATTATAGGCCCAGCTACGATTTCTGGATCAAGAGTTATGGCCGTATTCAGTCACAGTTTTTCGATTTTTTTTCCTCCAAATCTGATGAAAACAAGTTAATTTTGGCCTAAAAAATTTAGTTGGCCGATTTCGGCCCGCCTTATTTGTAGAGCTCGAAAAGAGCTTCGATTTGGTATATTATAGGCCCAGCTACGATTTCTGGATCAAGAGTTATGGCGTATTCAGTCACAGTTTTTCGATTTTTTTTCCTCCAAATCTGATGAAAACAAGTTAATTTTGGCCTAAAAAATTTAGTTGGCCGATTTCGGCCCGCCATAATTGTAGAGCTCGAAAAGAGCTTCGATTTGGTATATTATAGGCCCAGCTACGATTTCTGGATCAAGAGTTATGGGCCTATTCAGTCACAGTTTTTCGATTTTTTTTCCTCCAAATCTGATGAAACAAGTTAATTTTGGCCTACAAAATTATTTGGCCGATTCGGGCCGCTTTATTTGTAGAGCTCGAAAGGAGCTTCGATTTGGTATATTATAGGCCAGCTACGATTTCTGGATCAAGAGTTATGGCCGTATTCAGTCACAGTTTTTTGATTTTTTTTCCTCCAAATCTGATGAAAACAAGTTAATTTTGGCCTAAAAAATTTAGTTGGCCGATTTCGGCCCACCATATTTGTAGAGGTCGAAAAGAGCTTCGATTTGGTATATTATAGGCCCAGCAACGATTTCTGGATCAAGAGTTATGGCCGTATTCAATCACAGTTTTTCGATTTTTTTTCCTCCAAATCTGATGAAAACAAGTTAATTTTGGCCTAAAAAATTTAGTTGGCAGATTTCGCCCCGCCTTATTTGTAGAGCTCGAAAAGAGCTTCGATTTGGTATATTATAGGCCCAGCTACGATTTCTGGAT
>JACAGA010000022.1:47260-114892 GCA_029231665.1 Morus indica
TTTTTTTCCTCCAAATCTGATGAAAACAAGTTAATTTTGGCCTAAAAAATTTAGTTGGCCGATTTCGGCCCGCCGTAATTGTAGAGCTCGAAAAGAGCTTTGATTTGGTATATTATAGGCCCAGCTACGATTTCTGGATCAAGAGTTATGGCCGTATTCAGTCACAGTTTTTCGATTTTTTTTCCTCCAAATCTGATGAAAACAAGTTAATTTTGGCCTAAAAAATTTAGTTGGCCGATTTCGGCCCGCCGTAATTGTAGAGCTCGAAAAGAGCTTCGATTTGGTATATTATAGGCCCAGCTACGATTTCTGGATCAAGAGTTATGGCCGTATTCAGTCACAGTTTTTCGATTTTTTTTCCTCCAAATCTGATGAAAACAAGTTAATTTTGGCCTAAAAAATTTAGTTGGCCGATTTCGCCCAGGATAATTTGTAGAGCTCGAAAAGAGCTTCGATTTGGTATATTATAGGCCCAGCTACGATTTCTGGATCAAGAGTTATGGCCGTATTCAGTCACAGTTTTTCGATTTTTTTTCCTCCAAATCTGATGAAAACAAGTTAATTTTGGCCTAAAAAATTTAGTTGGCCGATTTCGGCCCGCCTTATTTGTAGAGCTCGAAAAGAGCTTCGATTTGGTATATTATAGGCCCAGCTACGATTTCTGGATCAAGAGTTATGGCCGTATTCAGTCACAGTTTTTCGATTTTTTTTCCTCCAAATCTGATGAAAAAAAGTTAATTTTGGCCTAAAAAATTTAGTTGGCAAATTTCGCCCAGGCTAATTTGTAGAGCTCGAAAGGAGCTTCGATTTGGTATATTATAGGCCCAGCTACGATTTCTGGATCAAGAGTTATGGCCGTATTCAGTCACAGTTTTTCGATTTTTTTCCTCCAAATCTGATGAAAACAAGTTAATTTTGGCCTAAAAAATTTAGTTGGCCGATTTCGGCCCACCTTATTTGTAGAGCTCGAAAAGAGCTTCGATTTGGTATATTATAGGCCCAGCAACGATTTCTAGATCAAGAGTTATGGTCGTATTCAATCACAATTTTTCGATATTTTTTCCTCCAAATCTGATGAAAAAAAGTTAATTTTTGCCAAAAAAATTTAGTTGGCAAATTTCACTCAGGCTAATTTGTAGAACTCGAAAGGAGCTTCGATTTGGTATATTATTGGCCTAGCTACGATTTTTGGATCAAGAGTTATGGCCGTATTCAGTCACAGTTTTTCAATTTTTTTTCCTCCAAATCTGATGAAAACAAGTTTATTTTGGCCTAAAAAGTTTAGTTGGCCGATTTCGGCCCACCATTTTGTAGGGCTCGAAAAGAGCTTCGATTTGGTATATTATAGGCCCAGCAACGATTTCTAGATCAAGAGTTATGGTCGTATTCAATAACAGTTTTTCGATATTTTTTCCTCCAAATCTGATGAAAACAAGTTAATTTTGGCCTAAAGAATTTAGTTGGCCGATTTCGGCCCGCCTTATTTGTAGAGCTCGAAAGGACCTTCGATTTGGTATATTATAGGCCCAGCTACGATTTCCGGATCAAGAGTTATGGCCGTATTCAGTCACAGTTTTTCGATTATTTTTCCTCCAAATCTGATGAAACAAGTAAATTTTGGCCTAAAAAATTTTGTTGACCGATTTCGGCCCACCATATTTGTAGAGCTCGAAAAGAGCTTCGATTTGGTATATTATAGGCCCAGCTACGATTTCTGGATCAAGAGTTATGGCCGTATTCAGTCACAGTTTTTCGATTTTTTTTCCTCCAAATCTGATGAAAACAAGTTAATTTTGGCCTAAAAAATTTAGTTGGCCGATTTCGGCCCACCTTATTTGTAGAGCTCGAAAAGAGCTTCGATTTGGTATATTATAGGCCCAGCAACGATTTCTAGATCAAGAGTTATGGTCGTATTCAATCACAGTTTTTCGATATTTTTTCCTCCAAATCTGATGAAAAAAAGTTAATTTTTGCCTAAAAAATTTAGTTGGCAAATTTCACTCAGGCTAATTTGTAGAACTCGAAAGGAGCTTCGATTTGGTATATTATTGGCCCAGCTACGATTTTTGGATCAAGAGTTATGGCCGTATTCAGTCACAGTTTTTCGATTTTTTTTCCTCCAAATCTGATGAAAACAAGTTTATTTTGGCCTAAAAAATTTAGTTGGCCGATTTCGGCCCACCATATTTGTAGAGCTCGAAAAGAGCTTCGATTTGGTATATTATAGGCCCAGCAACGATTTCTAGATCAAGAGTTATGGTCGTATTCAATCACAATTTTTCGATATTTTTTCCTCCAAATCTGATGAAAAAAAGTTAATTTTGGCCAAAAAAATTTAGTTGGCAAATTTCACTCAGGCTAATTTGTAGAACTCGAAAGGAGCTTCGATTTGGTATATTATTGGCCTAGCTACGATTTTTGGATCAAGAGTTATGGCCGTATTCAGTCACAGTTTTTCAATTTTTTTTTCCTCCAAATCTGATGAAAACAAGTTTATTTTAGCCTAAAAAGTTTAGTTGGCCGATTTCGGCCCACCATTTTGTAGGGCTCGAAAAGAGCTTCGATTTGGTATATTATAGGCCCAGCAACGATTTCTAGATCAAGAGTTATGGTCGTATTCAATAACAGTTTTTCGATATTTTTTCCTCCAAATCTGATGAAAACAAGTTAATTTTGGCCTAAAGAATTTAGTTAGCCGATTTCGGCCCGCCTTATTTGTAGAGTTCGAAAGGACCTTCGATTTGGTATATTATAGGCCCAGCTACGATTTCCGGATCAAGAGTTATGGCCGTATTCAGTCACAGTTTTTCGATTATTTTTCCTCCAAATATGATGAAACAAGTAAATTTTGGCCTAAAAAATTTTGTTGACCGATTTCGGCCCACCATATTTGTAGAGCTCGAAAAGAGCTTCGATTTGGTATATTATAGTCCCTGCAACGATTTCTAGATCAAGAGTTATGGTCGTATTCAATCACAGTTTTTCGATATTTTTTCCTCCAAATATGATGAAAAAAAGTTAATTTTGGCCGAAAAAATTTAGTTGGCAAATTTCACTCAGGCTAATTTGTAGAACTCGAAAGTAGCTTCGATTTGGTATATTATTGGCCCAGCCACGATTTCTAGATCAAGAGTTTTGGCCGTATTCAGTCACAGTTTTTCGATATTTTTTCCTCCAATTCTGTTGAAAAAAAGTTTATTTTCGCCTAAAAAATTTAGTTGGCAAATTTCGCCTAG
This sequence comes from Morus indica, assembly GCA_029231665.1. Classification (NCBI taxonomy): domain Eukaryota; kingdom Viridiplantae; phylum Streptophyta; class Magnoliopsida; order Rosales; family Moraceae; genus Morus; species Morus indica. The sequence goes on from JACAGA010000022.1 coordinate 50,497, forward strand.
GCTAATTTGTAGAGCTCGAAAGGAGCTTCGATTTGGTATATTATAGGCCCAGAACCGATTTCTAGATCAAGAGTTATGGTCGTATTCTATCACAGTTTTTTGATATTTTTTTCCTCCAAATCTGTTGAAAAAAAGTTTATTTTCGCCTAACAAATTTAGTTGGCAAATTTCGCCTAGGCTAATTTGTATTGCTCGAAAGGAGCTTCGATTTGGAATATTATAGGCCCAGCTACGATATCTGGATCAAGAGTTATGGCCGTATTCAGTAACAATTTTTCGATTTTTTTCCTGCAAATCTGATGAAAAGAAGTTTATTTTGGCCTAAAAAATTTAGTTGGCCGATTTCGGCCCCCCTTACTCATAGAGCTCGAAAAGAGCTTCGATTTGGTATATTATCGGCCCAGCTACGATTTCTGGATCAAGAGTTATGGCCGTATTCAGTCACAGTTTTTCGATTTTTTTTCCTCCAAATCTGATGAAAACAAGTTAATTTTGGCCTAAAAAATTTAGTTGGCAAATTTCGCCCAGGCTAATTTGTAGAGCTCGAAAGGAGCTTCGATTTGGTATATTATAGGCCCAGCTACGATTTCTGGATCAAGAGTTATGGCCGTATTCAGTCACAGTTTTTCAATTTTTTTTCCTCCAAATCTGATGAAAACAAGTTAATTTTGGCCTAAAAAATTTAGTTGGCCGATTTCGGCCCGCCTTATTTGTAGAGCTCGAAAAGAGCTTCGATTTGGTATATTATAGGCCCAGCTACGATTTCTGGATCAAGAGTTATGGCCGTATTCAGTCACAGTTTTTCGATTTTTTTTCCTCCAAATCTGATGAAACAAGTTAATTTTGGCCTAAAAAATTTAGTTGGCCGATTTCGGCCCACCATATTTGTAGAGCTCGAAAAGAGCTTCGATTTGGTATATTATAGGCCCAGCAACGATTTCTAGATCAAGAGTTATGGTCGTATTCAATCACAGTTTTTCGATATTTTTTCCTCCAAATCTGATGAAAAAAAGTTTATTTTCGCCTAAAAAATTTAGTTGGCAAATTTCGCCTAGGCTAATTTGTAGAGCTCGAAAGGAGCTTCGATTTGGTATATTATACGCCCAGCTACGATTTCTGGATCAAGAGTTATGGCCGTATTCAGTCACAGTTTTTTGATTTTTTTTTCCTCTAAATCTGATGAAAACAAGTTAATTTTGGCCTAAAAAATTTAGTTGGCAAATTTCGCCAAGGCTAATTTGTAGAGCTCGAAAGGAGCTTCGATTTGGTATTTTATAGGCCCAGCTTCGATTTCTGGATCAAGAGTTATGGCCGTATTCAGTCACAGTTTTTCGATTTTTTTTCCTCCAAATCTGATGAAAACAAGTTTATTTTGGCCTAAAAAATTTAGTTTGCCGATTTCGCCTCGCCTTATTTGTAGAGCTCGAAAGGAGCTTCGATTTGGTATATTATAGGCCCAGCTACGATTTCTGGATCAAGAGTTATGGCCGTATTCAGTCACAGTTTTTCGATTATTTTTCCTCCAAATCTGATGAAACAAGTTAATTTTGGCCTAAAAAATTTAGTTTAGCGATTTCGGCCACCATATTTGTAGCTTTCGAAAATAGCTTCGCTTTGGTATATTATAGGCCCAGCAACGATTTCTGGATCAAGAGTTATGGTCATATTCAATCACAGTTTTTCGATATTTTTTCCTCCAAATCTGATGAAAAAAAGTTAATTTTGGCCAAAAAATTTTTTTTGGCAAATTTCACACAGGCTAATTTTTAGAACTCGAAAGGAGCTTCGATTTGGTATATTATTGCCCCAGCTACGATTTCTGGATCAAGAGTTATGGCCGTATTCAATCACAGTCTTTCAATTTTTTTTCCTCCAAATCTGATGAAAAGAAGTTTATTTTGGCCTACAAAATTTAGTTGGCCTATTTCGGCCCACCATATTTGTAGAGCTCGAAAAGATCTTCGATTTGGTATATTATAGGCCCAGCAACGATTTCTAGATCAAGAGTTATGATCGTATTTAATCACAGTTTTTCGATATTTTTTCCTCCAAATCTGATGGAAAAAGTTTATTTTCGCCTAAAAAATTTAGTTGGCAAATTTCGCCTAAGCTAATTTGTAGAGCTCGAAAGGAGCTTCGATTTGGTATATTATACGTCCAGCTACGATTTCTGGATCAAGAGTTATGGCCGTATTCAGTCACAGTTTTTTGATTTTTTTTCCTCTAAATCTGATGAAAACAAGTTAATTTTGGCCTAAAAAATTTAGTTGGCAAATTTCGCCCAGGCTAATTTGTAGAGCTCGAAAGGAGCTTCGATTTGGTATATTATAGGCCCAGCTTTGATTTCTGGATCAAGAGTTATGGCCGTATTCAGTCACAGTTTTTCAATTTTTTTTCCTCCAAATCTGATGAAAACAAGTTTATTTTGGCCTAAAAAATTTAGTTGGCCGATTTCGGTCCGCCTTATTTGTAGAGCTCGAAAGGAGCTTCGATTTGGTATATTATAGGCCCAGCGACGATTTCTGGATCAAGAGTTATGGCCGTATTCAGTCACAGTTTTTCGATTATTTTTCCTCCAAATCTGATGAAACAAGTTAATTTTAGCCTAAAAAATTTAGTTGACCGATTTCGGCCCACCATATTCGTAGATTTCGAAAAGAGCTTCGATTTGGTATATTATAGGCCCAGCAACGATTTCTAGATCAAGAGTTATGGTCATATTCAATCACAGTTTTTCGATATTTTTTCCTCCAAATCTGATGAAAAAAAGTTAATTTTGGCCAAAAAAATTTAGTTGGAAAATTTCACACAGGCTAATTTGTAGAACTCGAAAGAAGCTTCGATTTGGTATATTATTGGCCCAGCTACGATTTCTGGATCAAGAGTTATCGCCGTATTCAATCACTGTTTTTCAATTTTTTTTCCTCCAAATCTGATGAAAAGAAGTTTATTGCGGCCTAAAAAATTTAGTTGGCCGATTTCGGGCCGCTTTATTTGTAGAGCTCGAAAGGAGCATCGATTTGGTATATTATAGGCCCAGCTACAATTTCTGGATCAAGAGTTATGGCCGTATTCAATAACAATTTTTCGATTTTTTTTCCTTCAAATCTGATGAAAACAAGTTTATTTTGGCCTAAAAAATTTAGTTGGCAAATTTCACACAGGCTAATATGTAGAACTCGAAAGGAGCTTCGATTTGGTATATTATTGGCCCAGCTACGATTTCTGGATCAAGAGTTATGGCCGTATTCAGTCACAGTTTTTTGATTTTTTTTCCTCCATATCTGATGAAAACAAGTTAATTTTGGCCTAAAAAATTTAGTTGGCCGATTTCGGCCCTCCTTATTTGTAGAGCTCGAAAGGAGCTTCGATTTGGTATAATATAGGCCCAGCTACAATTTCTGGATCAAGAGTTATGGCCGTATTCAATAACAATTTTTCGATTTTTTTTCCTCCAAATCTGATGAAAACAAGTTTATTTTGGCCTAAAAAATTTAGTTGGCAAATTTCACACAGGCTAATTTGTAGAACTCGAAAGGAGCTTCGATTTGGTATATTATTGGCCCAGCTACGATTTCTGGATCAAGAGTTATGGCCGTATTCAGTCACAGTTTTTCGATTTTTTTTCCTCCAAATCTGATGAAAACAAGTTAATTTTGGCCTAAAAAATTTAGTTGGCCGATTTCGGCCACCATATTTGTAGAGCTCGAAAAGAGCTTCGATTTGGTATATTATAGGCCCAGCTACGATTTCTGGATCAAGAGTTATGGCCGTATTCAGTCACAGTTTTTCGATTTTTTTTCCTCCAAATCTGATGAAAACAAGTTAATTTTGGCCTAAAAAATTTAGTTGGCCGATTTCGGCCCACCATATTTTTAGAGCTCGAAAAGAGCTTCGATTTGGTATATTATAGGCCCAGCAACGATTTCTGGATCAAGAGTTATGGTCGTATTCAATCACAGTTTTTCGATTTTTTTTCCTCCAAATCTGATGAAAACAAGTTAATTTTGGCCTAAAAAATTTAGTTGGCAAATTTCGCCCAAGCCTAATTTGTAGAGCTCGAAAGGAGCTTCGATTTGGTATATTATAGGCCCAGCTTCGATTTCTGGATCAAGAGTTATGGCCGTATTCAGTCACAGTTTTTTGATTTTTTTCCGCCAAATCTGATGAAAGTAAGTTTATTTTGGCCTAAAAAATTTAGTTGGCCGATTTCGGCACACTTTATTTGTAGAGCTCGAAAAGAGCTTCGATTTGGTATATTATAGGCCCAGCTACGATTTCTGGATCAAGAGTTATGGCTGTATTCAATCACAGATTTTCGATTTTTTTTCCTCCAAATCTGACGAAAACAAGTTAATTTGGCCTAAAAAATTTAGTTGGCCGATTTCGGCCCACCTTATTTGTAGAGCTCGAAAAGAGCTTCGATTTGGTATATTATAGGCCCAGCAACGATTTCTAGATCAAGAGTTATGGTCGTATTCAATCACAGTTTTTTGATATTTTTTCCTCCAAATCTGATGAAAAAAAGTTTATTTTCGCCTAAAAAATTTAGTTGGCAAATTTCGCCTAGGCTAATTTGTAGAGCTCGAAAGGAGCTTCGATTTGGTATATTATACGCCCAGCTACGATTTCTGGATCAAGAGTTATGGCCGTATTCAGTCACAGTTTTTTGATTTTTTTTTCCTCTAAATCTGATGAAAACAAGTTAATTTTGGCCTAAAAAATTTAGTTGGCAAATTTCGCCAAGGCTAATTTGTAGAGCTCGAAAGGAGCTTCGATTTGGTATTTTATAGGCCCAGCTTCGATTTCTGGATCAAGAGTTATGGCCGTATTCAGTCACAGTTTTTCGATTTTTTTTCCTCCAAATCTGATGAAAACAAGTTTATTTTGGCCTAAAAAATTTAGTTTGCCGATTTCGGCTCGCCTTATTTGTAGAGCTCGAAAGGAGCTTCGATTTGGTATATTATAGGCCCAGCTACGATTTCTGGATCAAGAGTTATGGCCGTATTCAGTCACAGTTTTTCGATTATTTTTCCTCCAAATCTGATGAAACAAGTTAATTTTGGCCTAAAAAATTTAGTTTAGCGATTTCGGCCACCATATTTGTAGCTTTCGAAAATAGCTTCGCTTTGGTATATTATAGGCCCAGCAACGATTTCTGGATCAAGAGTTATGGTCATATTCAATCACAGTTTTTCGATATTTTTTCCTCCAAATCTGATGAAAAAAAGTTAATTTTGGCCAAAAAATTTTTTTTGGCAAATTTCACACAGGCTAATTTTTAGAACTCGAAAGGAGCTTCGATTTGGTATATTATTGCCCCAGCTACGATTTCTGGATCAAGAGTTATGGCCGTATTCAATCACAGTCTTTCAATTTTTTTTCCTCCAAATCTGATGAAAAGAAGTTTATTTTGGCCTACAAAATTTAGTTGGCCTATTTCGGCCCACCATATTTGTAGAGCTCGAAAAGATCTTCGATTTGGTATATTATAGGCCCAGCAACGATTTCTAGATCAAGAGTTATGATCGTATTTAATCACAGTTTTTCGATATTTTTTCCTCCAAATCTGATGGAAAAAGTTTATTTTCGCCTAAAAAATTTAGTTGGCAAATTTCGCCTAAGCTAATTTGTAGAGCTCGAAAGGAGCTTCGATTTGGTATATTATACGTCCAGCTACGATTTCTGGATCAAGAGTTATGGCCGTATTCAGTCACAGTTTTTCGATTTTTTTTCCTCCAAATCTGATGAAAACAAGTTAATTTTGGCCTAAAAAATTTAGTTGGCCGATTTCGGCCCGCCTTATTTGTAGAGCTCGAAAAGAGCTTCGATTTGGTATATTATAGGCCCAGCTACGATTTCTGGATCAAGAGTTATGGCCGTATTCAGTCACAGTTTTTCGATTATTTTTCCTCCAAATCTGATGAAAACAAGTTAATTTTGGCCTAAAAAATTTAGTTGGCCGATTTCGGTCCGCCTTATTTGTAGAGCTCGAAAAGAGCTTCGATTTGGTATATTATAGGCCCAGCTACGATTTCTGGATCAAGAGTTATGGCCGTATTCAGTCACAGTTTTTCGATTATTTTTCCTCCAAATCTGATGAAACAAGTTAATTTTAGCCTAAAAAATTTAGTTGACCGATTTCGGCCCACCATATTCGTAGATTTCGAAAAGAGCTTCGATTTGGTATATTATAGGCCCAGCAACGATTTCTAGATCAAGAGTTATGGTCATATTCAATCACAGTTTTTCGATATTTTTTCCTCCAAATCTGATGAAAAAAAGTTAATTTTGGCCAAAAAAATTTAGTTGGAAAATTTCACACAGGCTAATTTGTAGAACTCGAAAGAAGCTTCGATTTGGTATATTATTGGCCCAGCTACGATTTCTGGATCAAGAGTTATCGCCGTATTCAATCACTGTTTTTCAATTTTTTTTCCTCCAAATCTGATGAAAAGAAGTTTATTGCGGCCTAAAAAATTTAGTTGGCCGATTTCGGGCCGCTTTATTTGCAGAGCTCGAAAGGAGCATCGATTTGGTATATTATAGGCCCAGCTACAATTTCTGGATCAAGAGTTATGGCCGTATTCAATAACAATTTTTCGATTTTTTTTCCTTCAAATCTGATGAAAACAAGTTTATTTTGGCCTAAAAAATTTAGTTGGCAAATTTCACACAGGCTAATATGTAGAACTCGAAAGGAGCTTCGATTTGGTATATTATTGGCCCAGCTACGATTTCTGGATCAAGAGTTATGGCCGTATTCAGTCACAGTTTTTTGATTTTTTTTCCTCCATATCTGATGAAAACAAGTTAATTTTGGCCTAAAAAATTTAGTTGGCCGATTTCGGCCCTCCTTATTTGTAGAGCTCGAAAGGAGCTTCGATTTGGTATAATATAGGCCCAGCTACAATTTCTGGATCAAGAGTTATGGCCGTATTCAATAACAATTTTTCGATTTTTTTCCTGCAAATCTGATGAAAACAAGTTTATTTTGGCCTAAAAAATTTAGTTGGCAAATTTCACACAGGCTAATATGTAAACTCGAAAGGAGCTTCGATTTGGTATATTATTGGCCCAGCTACGATTTCTGGATCAAGAGTTATGGCCGTATTCAGTCACAGTTTTTCGATTTTTTTCCTCCAAATCTGATGAAAACAAGTTAATTTTGGCCTAAAAAATTTAGTTGGCCGATTTCGGCCCACAATATTTTTAGAGCTCGAAAAGAGCTTCGATTTGGTTTATTATAGGCCCAGCTACGATTTCTGGATCAAGAGTTATGGCCGTATTCAGTCACAGTTTTTCGATTTTTTTTCCTCCAAATCTGATGAAAACAAGTTTATTTTGGCCTAAAAAATTTAGTTGGCCGATTTCGGCCCACCATATTTGTAGAACTCGAAAAGAGCTTCGATTTGGTATATTATAGGCCCAGCAACGATTTCTAGATCAAGAGTTATGGTCGTATTTAATCACAGTTTTTCGATTTTTTTTCCTCCAAATCTGATGAAAACAAGTTAATTTTGGCCTAAAAAATTTAGTTGGCAAATTTCGCCCAAGCTAATTTGTAGAGCTCAATAGGAGCTTCGATTTGGTATATTATAGCCCCAGCTTCGATTTCTGGATCAAGAGTTATGGCTGTATTCAGTCACAGTTTTTCGATTTTTTTTCCTCCAAATCTGATGAAAACAAGTTAATTTTGGCCTAAAAAATTTAGTTGGCAAATTTCACACAGGCTAATTTGTAGAACTCAAAAGGTGCTTCGATTTGGTATATTATTGGCCCAGCTACGATTTCTGGATCAAGAGTTATGGCCGTATTCAATCACAGTCTTTCAATTTTTTTTCCTCCAAATCTGATGAAAAGAAGTTTATTTTGGCCTACAAAATTTAGTTGGCCTATTTCGGCCCACCATATTTGTAGAGCTCGAAAAGATCTTCGATTTGGTATATTATAGGCCCAGCAACGATTTCTAGATCAAGAGTTATGATCGTATTTAATCACAGTTTTTCGATTTTTTTTCCTTCAAATCTGATGAAAACAAGTTTATTTTGGCCTAAAAAATTTAGTTGGCAAATTTCACACAGGCTAATATGTAGAACTCGAAAGGAGCTTCGATTTGGTATATTATTGGCCCAGCTACGATTTCTAGATCAAGAGTTATGGCCGTATTCAGTCACAGTTTTTCGATTTTTTTTCCTCCAAATCTGATGAAAACAAGTTAATTTTGGCCTAAAAAATTTAGTTGGCCGATTTTGGCCCGCAATATTTTTAGAGCTCGAAAAGAGCTTCGATTTGGTATATTATAGGCCCAGCTACGATTTCTGGATCAAGAGTTATGGCCGTATTCAGTCACAGTTTTTCGATTTTTTTTCCTCCAAATCTGATGAAAACAAGTTAATTTTGGCCTAAAAAATTTAGTTGGCCGATTTCGGCCAACAATATTTGTAGAGCTCGAAAAGAGCTTCGATTTGGTATATTATAGGCCCAGCAACGATTTCTAGATCAAGAGTTATGGTCGTATTCAATCACAGTTTTTTGATATTTTTTCCTCCAAATCTGATGAAAAAAAGTTAATTTTGGCCAAAAAAATTTAGTTGGCAAATTTCACACAGGCTAATTTGTAGAACTCGAAAGGAGCTTCGATTTGGTATATTATAGGCCCAGCTACGATTTCTGGATCAAGAGTTATGGCCGTATTCAATCACAGTTTTTTTATTTTTTTTCCTCCAAATATGATGAAAACAAGTTAATTTTGGCCTAAAAAATTTAGTTGGCAAATTTCGCCCAAGCTAATTTGTAGAGCTCGATAGGAGGTTCGATTTCGTATATTATAGCCCCAGCTTCGATTTCTGGATCAAGAGTTATGGCTGTATTCAGTTACAGCTTTTCAATTTTTTTTCCTCCAAATCTGATGAAAACAAGTTAATTTTGGACTAAAAAATTTAGTTGGCAAATTTCACACAGGCTAATTTGTAGAACTCGAAAGGAGCTTCGATTTGGTATATTATTGGCCCAGCTACGATTTCTGGATCAAGAGTTATGGCCGTATTCAGTCACAGTTTTTCGATTTTTTTTCCTCCAAATCTGATGAAAACAAGTTAATTTTGGCCTAAAAAATTTAGTTGGCCGATTTTGGCCCGCAATATTTTTAGAGCTCGAAAAGAGCTTCGATTTGGTATATTATAGGCCCAGCTACGATTTCTGGATCAAGAGTTATGGCCGTATTCAGTCACAGTTTTTCGATTTTTTTTCCTCCAAATCTGATGAAAACAAGTTAATTTTGGCCTAAAAAATTTAGTTGGCCGATTTCGGCCCACAATATTTGTAGAGCTCGAAAAGAGCTTCGATTTGGTATATTATAGGCCCAGCAACGATTTCTAGATCAAGAGTTATGGTCGTATTCAATCACAGTTTTTTGATATTTTTTCCTCCAAATCTGATGAAAAAAAGTTAATTTTGGCCAAAAAAATTTCGTTGGCAAATTTAACACAGGCTAATTTGTAGAACTCGAAAGGAGCTTCGATTTGGTATATTATTGGCCCAGCTACGATTTCTGGATCAAGAGTTATGGCCGTATTCAATCACAGTTTTTTTATTTTTTTTCCTCCAAATATGATGAAAACAAGTTAATTTTGGCCTAAAAAATTTAATTGGCAAATTTCGCCCAAGCTAATTTGTAGAGCTCGTTAGGAGGTTCGATTTCGTATATTATAGCCCCAGCTTCGATTTCTGGATCAAGAGTTATGGCTGTATTCAGTTACAGCTTTTCAATTTTTTTTCCTCCAAATCTGATGAAAACAAGTTAATTTTGGACTAAAAAATTTAGTTGGCAAATTACACACAGGCTAATTTGTAGAACTCGAAAGGAGCTTCGATTTGGTATATTATTGGCCCAGCTACGATTTCTGGATCAAGAGTTATGGCCGTATTCAGTCACAGTTTTTCGATTTTTTTCTCCAAATCTGATGAAAACAAGTTAATTTTGGCCTAAAAAATTTAGTTGGCCGATTTCGGCCCACAAATTTAGAGCTCGAAAAGAGCTTCGATTTGGTATATTATAGGCCCAGCTACGATTTCTGGATCAAGAGTTATGGCCGTATTCAGTCACAGTTTTTCGATTTTTTCCTCCAAATCTGATGAAAACAAGTTTAATTTTGGCCTAAAAAATTTAGTTGGCGATTCGGCCCACCATATTTGTAGAGCTCGAAAAGAGCTTCGATTTGGTATATTATAGGCCCAGCAACGATTTCTAGATCAAGAGTTATGGGTCGTATTCAATCACAGTTTTTCGATTTTTTTCCTCCAAATCTGATGAAAAAAGTTTATTTTGCTAAAAAATTTAGTTGGCAAATTTCGCCAGGCTATTTGTAGAGCTCGAAAGGAGCTTCGATTTGGTATATTATAGGCCCAGCTACGATTTCTGGATCAAGAGTTATGGCCGTATTCAGTCACAGTTTTTCGATTTTTTTCCTCCAAATCTGATGAAAACAAGTTTATTTTGGCCTAAAAAATTTAGTTGCCGATTTCGGCTCGCCCCTTATTTGTAGAGCTCGAAAGGAGCTTCGATTTGGTATATTATAGGCCCAGCTTCGATTTCTGGATCAAGAGTTATGGCCGTATTCAGTCACAGTTTTTCGATTTTTTTTCCTCCAAATCTGATGAAAACAAGTTTATTTTGGCCTAAAAAATTTAGTTGGCCGATTTCGGCCCACCATATTTGTAGAACTCGAAAAGAGCTTCGATTTGGTATATTATAGGCCCAGCAACGATTTCTAGATCAAGAGTGATGGTCGTATTTAATCACAGTTTTTCGATTTTTTTTCCTCCAAATCTGATGAAAACAAGTTAATTTTGGCCTAAAAAATTTAGTTGGCAAATTTCGCCCAAGCTAATTTGTAGAGCTCAATAGGAGCTTCGATTTGGTATATTATAGCCCCAGCTTCGATTTCTGGATCAAGAGTTATGGCTGTATTCAGTCACAGTTTTTCGATTTTTTTTCCTCCAAATCTGATGAAAACAAGTTAATTTTGGCCTAAAAAATTTAGTTGGCAAATTTCACACAGGCTAATTTGTAGAACTCAAAAGGTGCTTCGATTTGGTATATTATTGGCCCAGCTACGATTTCTGGATCAAGAGTTATGGCCGTATTCAATCACAGTCTTTCAATTTTTTTTCCTCCAAATCTGATGAAAAGAAGTTTATTTTGGCCTACAAAATTTAGTTGGCCTATTTCGGCCCACCATATTTGTAGAGCTCGAAAAGATCTTCGATTTGGTATATTATAGGCCCAGCAACGATTTCTAGATCAAGAGTTATGATCGTATTTAATCACAGTTTTTCGATTTTTTTTCCTTCAAATCTGATGAAAACAAGTTTATTTTGGCCTAAAAAATTTAGTTGGCAAATTTCACACAGGCTAATATGTAGAACTCGAAAGGAGCTTCGATTTGGTATATTATTGGCCCAGCTACGATTTCTGGATCAAGAGTTATGGCCGTATTCAGTCACAGTTTTTCGATTTTTTTTCCTCCAAATCTGATGAAAACAAGTTAATTTTGGCCTAAAAAATTTAGTTGGCCGATTTTGGCCCGCAATATTTTTAGAGCTCGAAAAGAGCTTCGATTTGGTATATTATAGGCCTAGCTACGATTTCTGGATCAAGAGTTATGGCCGTATTCAGTCACAGTTTTTCGATTTTTTTTCCTCCAAATCTGATGAAAACAAGTTAATTTTGGCCTAAAAAATTTAGTTGGCCGATTTCGGCCAACAATATTTTTAGAGCTCGAAAGGAGCTTCGATTTGGTATATCATAGGCCCAGCAACGATTTCTAGATCAAGAGTTATGGTCGTATTCAATCACAGTTTTTTGATATTTTTTCCTCCAAATCTGATGAAAAAAAGTTAATTTTGGCCAAAAAAATTTCGTTGGCAAATTTAACACAGGCTAATTTGTAGAACTCGAAAGGAGCTTCGATTTGGTATATTATTGGCCCAGCTACGATTTCTGGATCAAGAGTTATTGCCGTATTCAATCACAGTTTTTTTATTTTTTTTCCTCCAAATATGATGAAAACAAGTTAATTTTGGCCTAAAAAATTTAATTGGCAAATTTCGCCCAAGCTAATTTGTAGAGCTCGTTAGGAGGTTCGATTTCGTATATTATAGCCCCAGCTTCGATTTCTGGATCAAGAGTTATGGCTGTATTCAGTTACAGCTTTTCAATTTTTTTTCCTCCAAATCTGATGAAAACAAGTTAATTTTGGACTAAAAAATTTAGTTGGCAAATTTCACACAGGCTAATTTGTAGAACTCGAAAGGAGCTTCGATTTGGTATATTATTGGCCCAGCTACGATTTCTGGATCAAGAGTTATGGCCGTATTCAGTCACAGTTTTTCGATTTTTTTTCCTCCAAATCTGATGAAAACAAGTTAATTTTGGCCTAAAAAATTTAGTTGGCCGATTTTGGCCCGCAATATTTTTAGAGCTCGAAAAGAGCTTCGATTTGGTATATTATAGGCCCAGCTACGATTTCTGGATCAAGAGTTATGGCCGTATTCAGTCACAGTTTTTCGATTTTTTTTCCTCCAAATCTGATGAAAACAAGTTAATTTTGGCCTAAAAAATTTAGTTGGCCGATTTCGGCCAACAATATTTTTAGAGCTCGAAAGGAGCTTCGATTTGGTATATCATAGGCCCAGCAACGATTTCTAGATCAAGAGTTATGGTCGTATTCAATCACAGTTTTTTGATATTTTTTCCTCCAAATCTGATGAAAAAAAGTTAATTTTGGCCAAAAAAATTTCGTTGGCAAATTTAACACAGGCTAATTTGTAGAACTCGAAAGGAGCTTCGATTTGGTATATTATTGGCCCAGCTACGATTTCTGGATCAAGAGTTATTGCCGTATTCAATCACAGTTTTTTTATTTTTTTTCCTCCAAATATGATGAAAACAAGTTAATTTTGGCCTAAAAAATTTAATTGGCAAATTTCGCCCAAGCTAATTTGTAGAGCTCGTTAGGAGGTTCGATTTCGTATATTATAGCCCCAGCTTCGATTTCTGGATCAAGAGTTATGGCTGTATTCAGTTACAGCTTTTCAATTTTTTTTCCTCCAAATCTGATGAAAACAAGTTAATTTTGGCCTAAAAAATTTAGTTGGCAAATTTCACACAGGCTAATTTGTAGAACTCGAAAGGAGCTTCGATTTGGTATATTATTGGCCCAGCTACGATTTCTGGATCAAGAGTTATGGCCGTATTCAGTCACAGTTTTTCGATTTTTTTTCCTCCAAATCTGATGAAAACAAGTTAATTTTGGCCTAAAAAATTTAGTTGGCCGATTTCGGCCCACCATATTTGTAGAGCTCGAAAAGAGCTTCGATTTGGTATATTATAGGCCCAGCTACGATTTCTGGATCAAGAGTTATGGCCGTATTCAGTCACAGTTTTTCGATTTTTTTTCCTCCAAATCTGATGAAAACAAGTTAATTTTGGCCTAAAAAATTTAGTTGGCCGATTTCGGCCCACCATATTTGTAGAGCTCGAAAAGAGCTTCGATTTGGTATATTATAGGCCCAGCAACGATTTCTAGATCAAGAGTTATGGTCGTATTCAATCACAGTTTTTCGATATTTTTTCCTCCAAATCTGATGAAAAAAAGTTTATTTTGGCCTAAAAAATTTAGTTGGCAAATTTCGCCTAGGCTAATTTGTAGAGCTCGAAAGGAGCTTCGATTTGGTATATTATAGGCCCAGCTACGATTTCTGGATCAAGAGTTATGGCCGTATTCAGTCACAGTTTTTCGATTTTTTTTCTCCAAATCTGATGAAAACAAGTTTATTTTGGCCTAAAAAATTTAGTTTGCCGATTTCGCCCAGCCTTATTTGTAGAGCTCGAAAGGAGCTTCGATTTGGTATATTATAGGCCCAGCTTCGATTTCTGGATCAAGAGTTATGGCCGTATTCAGTCACAGTTTTTCGATTTTTTTTCCTCCAAATCTGATGAAAACAAGTTTATTTTGGCCTAAAAAATTTAGTTTGCCGATTTCGGCTCGCCTTATTTGTAGAGCTCGAAAGGAGCTTCGATTTGGTATATTATAGGCCCAGCTACGATTTCTGGATCAAGAGTTATGGCCGTATTCAGTCACAGTTTTTCGATTATTTTTCCTCCAAATCTGATGAAACAAGTTAATTTTGGCCTAAAAAATTTAGTTTAGCGATTTCGGCCACCATATTTGTAGCTTTCGAAAATAGCTTCGATTTGGTATATTATAGGCCCAGCAACGATTTCTGGATCAAGAGTTATGGTCATATTCAATCACAGTTTTTCGATATTTTTTCCTCCAAATCTGATGAAAAGAAGTTTATTTTGGCCTAAAAAATTTAGTTGGCCGATTTCGGCCCACCATATTTGTAGAGCTCGAAAAGAGCTTCGATTTGGTATATTATAGGCCCAGCAACGATTTCTAGATCAAGAGTTATGGTCGTATTCAATCACAGTTTTTCGATATTTTTTCCTCCAAATCTGATGAAAAAAAGTTTATTTTCGCCTAAAAAATTTAGTTGGCAAATTTCGCCTAAGCTAATTTGTAGAGCTCGAAAGGAGCTTCGATTTGGTATATTATAGGCCCAGCTACGATTTCTGGATCAAGAGTTATGGCCGTATTCAGTCACAGTTTTTCGATTTTTTTTCCTCCAAATCTGATGAAAACAAGTTAATTTTGGCCTAAAAAATTTAGTTGGCCGATTTCGGCCCACCATATTTGTAGAGCTCGAAAAGAGCTTCGATTTGGTATATTATAGGCCCAGCTACGATTTCTGGATCAAGAGTTATGGCCGTATTCAGTCACAGTTTTTCGATTTTTTTTCCTCCAAATCTGATGAAAAAAGTTTATTTTGGCCTAAAAAATTAGTTGGCAAATTTCGCCTAAGCTAATTTGTAGAGCTCGAAAGGAGCTTCGATTTGGTATATTATAGGCCCAGCTACGATTTCTGGATCAAGAGTTATGGCCGTATTCAGTCACAGTTTTTCGATTTTTTTTCCTCCAAATCTGATGAAAACAAGTTAATTTTGGCCTAAAAAATTTAGTTGGCCGATTTCGGCCCACCTTATTTGTAGAGCTCGAAAAGAGCTTCGATTTGGTATATTATAGGCCCAGCTACGATTTCTGGATCAAGAGTTATGGCCGTATTCAGTCACAGTTTTTCGATTTTTTTTCCTCCAAATCTGATGAAAACAAGTTAATTTTGGCCTAAAAAATTTAGTTGGCCGATTTCGGCCCACAATATTTGTAGAGCTCGAAAAGAGCTTCGATTTGGTATATTATAGGCCCAGCTACGATTTCTGGATCAAGAGTTATGGCCGTATTCAGTCACAGTTTTTCGATTTTTTTTCCTCCAAATCTGATGAAAACAAGTTAATTTTGGCCTAAAAAATTTAGTTGGCCGATTTCGGCCCACCTTATTTGTAGAGCTCGAAAGGAGCTTCGATTTGGTATATTATAGGCCCAGCTACGATTTCTGGATCAAGAGTTATGGCCGTATTCAGTCACAGTTTTTCGATTTTTTTCCTCCAAATCTGATGAAAACAAGTTAATTTTGGCCTAAAAAATTTAGTTGGCAAATTTCACACAGGCTAATTTGTAGAACTCGAAAGGAGCTTCGATTTGGTATATTATTGGCCCAGCTACGATTTCTGGATCAAGAGTTATGGCCGTATTCAGTCACAGTTTTTCGATTTTTTTTCCTCCAAATCTGATGAAAACAAGTTAATTTTGGCCTAAAAAATTTAGTTGGCCGATTTTGGCCCGCAATATTTTTAGAGCTCGAAAAGAGCTTCGATTTGGTATATTATAGGCCTAGCTACGATTTCTGGATCAAGAGTTATGGCCGTATTCAGTCACAGTTTTTCGATTTTTTTTCCTCCAAATCTGATGAAAACAAGTTAATTTTGGCCTAAAAAATTTAGTTGGCGGATTTCGGCCAACAATATTTTTAGAGCTCGAAAGGAGCTTCGATTTGGTATATCATAGGCCCAGCAACGATTTCTAGATCAAGAGTTATGGTCGTATTCAATCACAGTTTTTTGATATTTTTTCCTCCAAATCTGATGAAAAAAAGTTAATTTTGGCCAAAAAAATTTCGTTGGCAAATTTCACACAGGCTAATTTGTAGAACTCGAAAGGAGCTTCGATTTGGTATATTATTGGCCCAGCTACGATTTCTGGATCAAGAGTTATGGTCGTATTCAGTCACAGTTTTTCGATTTTTTTTCCTCCAAATCTGATGACAACAAGTTAATTTTGGCCTAAAAAATTTAGTTGGCAAATTTCGCCCAAGTTAATTTGTAGAGCTCAATAGGAGCTTCGATTTGGTATATTATAGCCCCAGCTTCGATTTCTGGATCAAGAGTTATGGCTGTATTCAGTCACAGTTTTTCGATTTTTTTTCCACCAAATCTGATGAAAACAAGTTAATTTTGGCCTAAAAAATTTAGTTGGCAAATTTCACACATGCTAATTTGTAGAACTCAAAAGGAGCTTCGATTACGTATATTATTGGCCCAGCTACGATTTTTGGATCAAGAGTTATGGCCGTATTCAGTCACAGTTTTTCGATTTTTTTTGCTCCAAATCTGATGAAAACAAGTTAATTTTGGCCTAAAAAATTTAGTTGGCCGATTTTGGCCCGCAATATTTTTAGAGCTCGAAAAGAGCTTCGATTTGGTATATTATAGGCCTAGCTACGATTTCTGGATCAAGAGTTATGGCCGTATTCAGTCACAGTTTTTCGATTTTTTTTCCTCCAAATCTGATGAAAACAAGTTAATTTTGGCCTAAAAAATTTAGTTGGCGGATTTCGGCCAACAATATTTTTAGAGCTCGAAAGGAGCTTCGATTTGGTATATCATAGGCCCAGCAACGATTTCTAGATCAAGAGTTATGGTCGTATTCAATCACAGTTTTTTGATATTTTTTCCTCCAAATCTGATGAAAAAAAGTTAATTTTGGCCAAAAAAATTTAGTTGGCAAATTTCACACAGGCTAATTTGTAGAACTCGAAAGGAGCTTCGATTTGGTATATTATTGGCCCAGCTACGATTTCTGGATCAAGAGTTATGGCCGTATTCAGTCACAGTTTTTCGATTTTTTTTCCTCCAAATCTGATGAAAACAAGTTAATTTTGGCCTAAAAAATTTAGTTGGCAAATTTCGCCCAAGCTAATTTGTAGAGCTCGATAGGAGCTTCGATTTGGTATATTATAGCCCCAGCTTCGATTTCTGGATCAAGAGTTATGGCTGTATTCAGTCACAGTTTTTCGATTTTTTTTCCTCCAAATCTGATGAAAACAAGTTAATTTTGGCCTAAAAAATTTAGTTGGCAAATTTCACACAGGCTAATTTGTAGAGCTCGAAAGGAGCTTCGATTTGGTATATTATAGGCCCAGCTACGATTTCTGGATCAAGAGTTATGGCCGTATTCAGTCACAGTTTTTCGATTTTTTTTCCTCCAAATCTGATGAAAACAAGTTTATTTTGGCCTAAAAAATTTAGTTGGCCGATTTCGGCCCACGATAATTGTAGAGCTCGAAAAGAGCTTCGATTTGGTATATTATAGGCCCAGCAACGATTTCTAGATAAAGAGTTATGGTCGTATTCAATCACAGTTTTTCGATATTTTTTCCTCCAAATCTGATGAAAAAAAGTTTATTTTCGCCTAAAAAATTTAGTTGGCAAATTTCGCAAGGCTAATTTGTAGAGCTCGAAAGGAGCTTCGATTTGGTATATTATAGGCCCAGCTACAATTTCTGGATCAAGAGTTATGGACGTATTCAGTAACAATTTTTCGATTTTTTTCCTGCAAATCTGATGAAAACAAGTTAATTTTGGCCTAAAAAATTTAGTTGGCCGATTTCGGCCCGCCCTACTCATAGAGCTCGAAAAGAGCTTCGATTTGGTATATTATAGGCCCAGCTACGATTTCTGGATCAAGAGTTATGGTCGTATTCAGTCACAGTTTTTCGATTTTTTTTCCTCCAAATCTGATGAAAACAAGTTAATTTTGGCCTAAAGGCCTAAAAAATTTAGTTGGCCGATTTCGGGCCGCTTTATTTGTAGAGCTCGAAAGGAGCATCGATTTGGTATATTATAGGCCCAGCTACGATTTCTGGATCAAGAGTTATGGCCGTATTCAGTCACAGTTTTTTGATTTTTTTTCCTCCATATCTGATGAAAACAAGTTAATTTTGGCCTAAAAAATTTAGTTGGCCGATTTCGGCCCTCCTTATTTGTAGAGCTCGAAAGGAGCTTCGATTTGGTATAATATAGGCCCAGCTACAATTTCTGGATCAAAAGTTATGGCCGTATTCAATAACAATTTTTCGATTTTTTTCCTGCAAATCTGATGAAAACAAGTTTATTTTGGCCTAAAAAATTTAGTTGGCCGATTTCGGCCCGCCTTACTCATAGAGCTCGAAAAGAGCTTCGATTTGGTATATTATAGGCCTAGCTACGATTTCTGGATCAAGTGTTATGGTCGTATTCAGTCAACGTTTTTCGATTTTTTTTCCTCCAAATCTGATGAAAAGAAGTTAATTTTGGCCTAAAAAATTTAGTTGGCAAATTTCGCCCAAGCTAATTTGTAGAGCTCAATAGGAGCTTCGATTTGGTATATTATAGCCCCAGCTTCGATTTCTGGATCAAGAGTTATGGCCGTATTCAGTCACAGTTTTTCGATTTTTTTTCCTCCAAATCTGATGAAAACAAGTTAATTTTGGCCTAAAAAATTTAGTTGGCAAATTTCACACAGGCTAATTTGTAGAACTCAAAAGGAGCTTCGATTTGGTATATTATTGGCCCAGCTACGATTTCTGGATCAAGAGTTATGGCCGTATTCAGTCACAGTTTTTCGATTTTTTTTCCTCCAAATCTGATGAAAACAAGTTAATTTTGGCCTAAAAAATTTAGTTGGCCGATTTTGGCCCGCAATATTTTTAGGGCTCGAAAAGAGCTTTGATTTGGTATATTATAGGCCCAGCTTTGATTTCTGGATCAAGAGTTATGGCCGTATTCAGTCACAGTTTTTCAATTTTTTTTCCTCCAAATCTGATGAAAAAAAGTTTATTTTCGCCTAAAAAATTTAGTTGGCAAATTTCGCAAGGCTAATTTGTAGAGCTCGAAAGGAGCTTCGATTTGGTATATTATAGGCCCAGCTACAATTTCTGGATCAAGAGTTATGGACGTATTCAGTAACAATTTTTCGATTTTTTTCCTGCAAATCTGATGAAAACAAGTTAATTTTGGCCTAAAAAATTTAGTTGGCCGATTTCGGCCCGCCTTACTCATAGAGCTCGAAAAGAGCTTCGATTTGGTATATTATAGGCCCAGCTATGATTTGTAGATCAAGAGTTATGGTCGTATTCAGTCACAGTTTTTCGATTTTTTTTCCTCCAAATATGATGAAAACAAGTTAATTTTGGCCTAAAAAATTTAGTTGGCCGATTTTGGCCCGCAGTATTTTTAGAGCTCGAAAAGAGCTTCGATTTGGTATATTATAGGCCTAGCTACGATTTCTGGATCAAGAGTTATGATCGTATTTAATCACAGTTTTTCGATATTTTTTCCTCCAAATCTGATGAAAAAAAGTTTATTTTCGCCTAAAAAATTTAGTTGGCAAATTTCGCCTAAGCTAATTTGTAGAGCTCGAAAGGAGCTTCGATTTGGTATATTATACGCCCAGCTACGATTTCTGGATCAAGAGTATGGCCGTATTCAATCACAGTTTTTTGATTTTTTTTTCCTCCAAATATGATGAAAAGAAGTTAATTTTGGCCTAAAAAATTTAGTTGGCAAATTTCGCCCAAGCTAATTTGTAGAGCTCAATAGGAGCTTCGATTTCGTATATTATAGCCCCAGCTTCGATTTCTGGATCAAGAGTTATGGCTGTATTCAGTTACAGCTTTTTAATTTTTTTTCCTCCAAATCTGATGAAAACAAGTTAATTTTGGCCTAAAAAATTTAGTTGGCAAATTTCACACAGGCTAATTTGTAGAACTCGAAAGGAGCTTCGATTTGGTATATTATTGGCCCAGCTACGATTTCTGGATCAAGAGTTATGGCCGTATTCAGTCACAGTTTTTCAATTTTTTTTCCTCCAAATCTGATGAAAACAAGTTAATTTTGGCCTAAAAAATTTAGTTGGCCGATTTCGGCCCAAATATTTTTAGAGCTCGAAAAGAGCTTCGATTTGGTATATTATAGGCCCAGCTACGATTTCTGGATCAAGAGTTATGGCCGTATTCAGTCACAGTTTTTCGATTTTTTTTCCTCCAAATCTGATGAAAACAAGTTTATTTTGGCCTAAAAAATTTAGTTGGCCGATTTCGGCCCACGATAATTAAAGAGCTCGAAAAGAGCTTCGATTTGGTATATTATAGGCCCAGCAACGATTTCTAGATGAAGAGTTATGGTCGTATTCAATCACAGTTTTTTGATATTTTTTCCTCCAAATCTGATGAAAAAAAGTTTATTTTCGCCTAAAAAATTTAGTTGGCAAATTTCGCAAGGCTAATTTTTAGAGCTCGAAAGGAGCTTCGATTTGGTATATTATAGGCCCAGCTACAATTTCTGGATCAAGAGTTATGGCCGTATTCAATCACAGTTTTTTGATTTTTTTTTCCTCCAAATATGATGAAAACAAGTTAATTTTGGCCTAAAAAATTTAGTTGGCCGATTTCGGCCCGCCTTACTCATAGAGCTCGAAAAGAGCTTCGATTTGGTATATTATAGGCCAAGCTATGATTTCTGGATCAAGAGTTATGGTCGTATTCAGTCACAATTTTTCGATTTTTTTTCCTCCAAATCTGATGAAAACAAGTTAATATTGGCCTAAAAAATTTAGTTGGCCGATTTTGGCCCGCAATATTATTAGAGCTCGAAAAGAGCTTCGATTTGGTATATTATAGGCCTAGCTACGATTTCTGGATCAAGAGTTATGGCCGTATTTAGTCACAGTTTTTCGATTTTTTTTCCTCCAAATCTGATGAAAACAAGTTAATTTTGGCCTAAAAAATTTAGTTGGCCGATTTCGGCCCACAATATTTTTAGAGCTCGAAAGGAGCTTCGATTTGGTATATCATAGGCCCAGCACCGATTTCTAGATCAAGAGTTATGGTCGTATTCAATCACAGTTTTTTGATATTTTTTCCTCCAAATCTGATGAAAAAAAGTTAATTTTGGCCAAAAAAATTTCGTTGGCAAATTTCACACAGGCTAATTTGTAGAACTCGAAAGGAGCTTCGATTTGGTATATTATTGGCCCAGCTACGATTTCTGGATCAAGAGTTATGGCCGTATTCAATCACAGTTTTTTTATTTTTTTTCCTCCAAATATGATGAAAACAAGTTAATTTTGGCCTAAAAAATTTAGTTGGCAAATTTCGCCCAAGCTAATTTGTAGAGCTCGATAGGAGCTTCGATTTGGTATATTATAGCCCCAGCTTCGATTTCTGGATCAAGAGTTATGGCTGTATTCAGTCACAGCTTTTCAATTTTTTTTCCTCCAAATCTGATGAAAACAAGTTAATTTTGGCCTAAAAAATTTAGTTGGCAAATTTCACACAGGCTAATTTGTAGAACTCGAAAGGAGCTTCGATTTGGTATATTATTGGCCCAGCTACGATTTCTGGATCAAGAGTTATGGCCGTATTCAGTCACAGTTTTTCGATTTTTTTTCCTCCAAATCTGATGAAAACAAGTTAATTTTGGCCTAAAAAATTTAGTTGGCCGATTTCGGCCCACCATAATTGTAGAGCTCGAAAAGAGCTTCGATTTGGTATATTATAGGCCCAGCAACGATTTCTAGATGAAGAGTTATGGTCGTATTCAATCACAGTTTTTCGATATTTTTTCCTCCAAATCTGATGAAAAAAAGTTTATTTTCGCCTAAAAAATTTAGTTGGCAAATTTCGCCAAGGCTAATTTGTAGAGCTCGAAAGGAGCTTCGATTTGGTATATTATAGGCCCAGCTAAAATTTCTAGATCAAGAGTTATGGACGTATTCAGTAACAATTTTTCGATTTTTTTCCTGCAAATCTGATGAAAACAAGTTTATTTTGGCCTAAAAAATTTAGTTGGCCGATTTCGGCCCGCCTTACTCATAGAGCTCGAAAAGAGCTTCGATTTGGTATATTATAGGCACAGCTATGATTTCTGGATCAAGAGTTATGGTCGTATTCAGTCACAGTTTTTCGATTTTTTTTCCTCCAAATCTGATGAAAACAAGTTAATTTTGGCCTAAAAAATTTAGTTGGCAAATTTCGCCCAGGCTAATTTGTAGAGCTCGATAGGAGCTTCGATTTGGTATATTATAGCCCCAACTTCGATTTCTGGATCAAGAGTTATGGCTGTATTCAGTCACAGTTTTTCAATTTTTTTTCCTCCAAATCTGATGAAACCAAGTTAATTTTGGCCTAAAAAATTTAGTTGGCAAATTTCACACAGGCTAATTTGTAGAACTCGAAAGGAGCTTCGATTTGATATATTATTGGCCCAGCTACGATTTCTAGATCAAGAGTTATGGCCGTATTCAGTCACAGTTTTTCGATTTTTTTTCCTCCATATCTGATGAAAACAAGTTAATTTTCGCCTAAAAAATTTAGTTGGCCGACTTCGGCCCGCCCTATTTGTAGAGCTCGAAATGAGCTTCGATTTGGTATATTATGGGCCCAGCTACGATTTCTGGATCAAGAGTTATGGCCGTATTCAGTCATAATTTTTCGATTTTTTTTCCTCCAAATCTGATGAAAACAAGTTTATTTTGGCCTAAAAAATTTATTTGGCCGATTTCGGCCCGCCTTATTTGTGGAGCTCGAA
The DNA here is from genome assembly GCA_029231665.1 of Morus indica. Lineage (NCBI taxonomy): Eukaryota > Viridiplantae > Streptophyta > Magnoliopsida > Rosales > Moraceae > Morus > Morus indica. The sequence continues at coordinate 73,367 of JACAGA010000022.1, forward strand.
AGGAGCTTCGATTTGGTATATTATAGGCCCAGCAACGATTTCTAAATCAAGAGTTATGGTCGTATTCAATCACAGTTTTTTGATATTTTTTCCTCCAAATCTGATGAAAAAAAGTTTATTTTCGCCTAAAAAATTTAGTTGGCAAATTTCGCCTAGGCTAATTTGTAGAACTCAAAAGGAACTTCAATTTGGTATATTACTAGCTGAGAATCCGCGGATTACCGCGGAAAATAATGTTGTATTATAAAAAAAGTTAAAACTTTTTATAGTATAAGATTTGTTTATGGGAAATAGTAGAAAATAGGCCAATATGAAAAGCTTAAGAAAGGAAATAGGCTAATTTTTTGTTATAGAAATTAATAGGTCATAACTTGTCAAGTTATGGTTTATAACCGGACAAGTTATGGATAATTATGAATAATAACTTGTCAAGTTATGATTCATAACCAGACAAGTTATGGACGAAAATAATAATTTAGCCTATTTATTAACTTATGTAAACTATTGACCTATTAATTTTAATTCATCTCAAATTTTGGCCTATTTTCCTCTTTCTCCCTTTATTTATACATATATATACATATAGATATATTTATATAATATGCTACTTAAAATTTCTTACAATGCATTATAGTTTTTGCTTGTCTTTTTTATTTTGCTCTTCTTAACTGCAAAATGCAAATTAAACAAAATTAATAATAATAATTAAAAAAGTTAAAAATCTAGTGTAAATAAAAAAGAAAACAGACAACATAGATAAATAAGTTATAGGGCAATTATTGAAAATTATTCTCATAAAACTTTCCCCTGATGTTTCTTATTATTTAAGAAATGCAAACATATTTTTTGTATCTTTTGAAAATGCAAATACAGTATTGTAGCATAATGAAGTTCGATATTGTCTCATCTCTACAGGCATCATTGTTCATTGAGGAGGTATATAACAGGTTACAAATAGGAATTAAAACAAAGGTCAACAACCATGAGCTAACATAAAATATCAGTTCTCTCGCTATGGGCTTAGCAAAAGAGACATTTAGATAAGATCAGTTTTTTAGCTATGGACTTAGCAAAAGAAACATTTGGATATGATCCTCATAGGATCTCTTCATTTCAAAATTGATTATAATCATCATCGCCACATAAAAACTAAATAAAACTAAAATATGTAAAATAAAGATACATATATATATATATGTATATATCACTAAGAAACAAAAATACAAAAAGTTAATATCTCCGTAGTATTTATTAATGAAGCACAAAAGAAAATAGACATAGATCACTAACATTTGTTAACAAAAGAGAATTTTCGTAAGCAGTATATATAAATAGATGCAGTATATATAAATAGCATCTATTAATGACGTAACAAAACCATATATGAACAAAAATAATAAAACACAAACAACAGACATTAATATCACCACAACAAAAACCAGTACATTCCATATTAGCAACAAACATTAAAAAGCTATAGGCAGAAGTCAAAAAAAAAAAATAGATAAGAAAATACATTTGGTTTTTGCAATAATATATTCACAACCTTTCTGCATATTCACATAACCCAAGTTTATAGTTTCACTGAAAAGATATGCCAAGAAGTACCTACTTCTAAAGATGAAGTATCACCGGCTGCACAGTCAATTTTCGAGCTAGAAATTAAACCAGACTAAGAACATTTACAGAGGAAATCATTTCTGCAAAAATGCAAAAAGAATACGGAGATAAAAGGAAAGCATTAAAAATCCCAGAGCTTCTTATAGTAGGAAATGTAGGGGGAGAAAAAATGAATCCTTACTGGCTCAAGACATTTCGCAGAATTGGTGAGACACATCTTGTTATCATGGGGTTTGGCATTTATCACATAACTCCTTACTGGAAACAGAATAAAATACTACAAAACTCCCTCCAAACCATCAAACATTCTTGCTGCTTTGGTGCTTAAAAGGAGTTGAAAATCTCAATAAGTTTTTGTTTTTTGTTGCTAAACAAACTCAGCCTAATCTAAAAGGCAACATAATGAGATGCAAAAGAGCTCGGAAAGGCACTGTGAGGTCTGTGAGCTTTATAATAAGGACAAACAAATTCATGAATGCATAACTACCAATCATTTTCCAACACAACCATCCAAAACTATCAACACAACTTTGTGTGAGCCCAGACTTCTGTTTTCAAATTAAGATCCAACGCACTTACCAAAAATAAAATAAAAAGTTAAAAAAATCGATTGATTTTTAATATTAATCAATAAAATGAAAGAAACTCACCTAGCATGAATGATCTTAACACTTGTTTTCATATTAGGCTGCGACCAGTGGTATACAATTGAACCCACAATTCCGCCAAGCGAAAGATCCTTTTTGCAACATCAAAAGGGAAAAAAAATAAGAAAAAAAAATCAGAAGATTATCACCAATTTCGTTCAAAAAGAAACGCAAAAAGCAAAATCAAGGGTCACCCACAAAATTTTCAGATCAAAAACCAAAAAACCTAATAAGAACGACTCAATCAAAACAACAAAAAAGTGTTTTTTTTTATGCAAATCACAAATATGTTGACATCTCGAAACAGATAAGAAACAAAAAAACAAAGGTGGAGAAAAAACACCAGGAGTTGAAGTGTAATATCACTCACCTGAACTGCTTTCTAAAGAATAATGTCTCCAAAACAATGGTATATGGAATGATTGCTAGCTTTGTCATCTGAAACGCCAAAGACAGAGATATGCATTAGCATGAAATGAAGGTCGTTTTCGAGAAATGCATAAAGATGCGTACTCATAATAATGGTCAGTTACGGCTACAGTTCAGCATAATGTCATGGACAGTAAAACCAAATTAGTAACCAGTCAATACCTGGATAAAAAGAACATAAAATAGAGACCCAAGATATGAGTTGCAAAATGATGAGAAATGAATAAATAAAACAAAATTACCTGATAGAAACCAACAGAATTAAAACCTAAAGCCAAGATTCAGAAGTCCGATGGATATTCCATTTAGTATACCAAATCCCAAGACAGCTTTTGCATCAAAAGGCTTGTGTTCAAACAATTTCATCCATAATGCAACGTGAAGAGAGCAAAATGTGACCAAAAGATGCCAGCTTGTCAAAGTCGTGGTTGTTTATTCGATATTCTGAGTTAGTGTGCTAATTAAAGTCGAAGAAAGTAAATCGTATATGGCAATGAGCAAGTGACTAAAATAAAATGTCAATAACAATGCAATATTCACTCAAAGAGACCATAACCATGAAAAATACACATCAAAACTATCTATATCTTGCCTGATCAAATGAGCGATGTTATGAGGGAATTTACACTCATATACAAACAGTAAAAATAATATGTTTTGTCCAAAGATTTTAGAAAAGGAATAAATCACAGAAATGGAAATTTTAATTTCCCCAAGATGAATTCTTAAACCAACACATTTAAAACATTTCAAACAGTATATCGTTAAAGATGCCAGGGCATAATAACGTCCATCTCATAGGACTTCAAAATTGGTAGGTGATTTGCCTAAGCGTTAGAGAAGAAATTGAATCATTTTGAAATTCTCTTAAGAGAAATATAGTTATCAAGCCCATTCATTATAGTTGACTTTAAATTTGTTCTATCACCAACCCCAATCCAACATGTTTTACATGTTCCATACTTCTTTAGCCAAACAATAACCAAGAAAAATCAACATCTATGTGAAACACGTCACGCTTAGCATATCGTTCATATGTCAAAAATGTAACTTTTCAAGTGCAGTTGACAGAAATTCACATTCCATACAGATTCAAAAACCCAATTGTAACAACTTTGCAATTAGCACATTACCAATCCTGCATAGCAATACTATTGAACACAAAAACGTCTAATATGAAAGTAAACATCTCTCAACGCAAAGAGAATCAAATGAAAATTCCCCGGAAACTATTTCCCACAAAAACAAATAGAAACTTATCTAAAAACATATATCCTCAACCCATCTTAGACCAATACAAAAGCAAACAAATTTTGTTCCAAAAAGAGTATAATTCCGAACAACAGAAATCATTCGCTTCCCGTTTGTTTACTGGGGAAAAAAAGAGAGCAAGAGAGACAATGAGATTTCTCATCTCAATCCCAGAATTCAAAATTCTCCCTCATTTTCTTTCAATTGACTGGGATTTTCTCAACATCCTAATCAAACATAAGACAAACCGAACCAGACAACAAAACTGATCGAAAAAAAAAAGCGAAGAACTTAACAGAAAACTTACCTTGTAGTATTTTTACTGTCAACTAATAGGTAAATGTTATTAAGTAATAATAAAACAGTGAGGATATAAATTAATAAAAGTAACAAAACAATTAAAGAGCAAATATTAGTGACGTTGCAACATAAATAAAAAGGAAATATTGATAGTACCTGAAGCACTCTGTTAGGCCTCCGGTACCTGTTACACAAAACACACACAAACAAATACACAAGAACACCATGGATAGACTATTGAAGGTATCCTCAACCGAAGGACCCAATTCATTAATCGTCACCGGAATCTCCACGAGCTCCGCTCGGACAAAAGTATTGAATAGTAAAAGTAAATAATTCGCTAATTCTCTCCTTCCTCTGCCTATTGCTTAAGACCCCCCAATCCGTTGTAACCGCCCTACTCCCTAGGCACTCTTCCCTAGCCTAGCCTAACCGTTTGAAAGCCAGCTCAGCAACCTTCCTCGCGCGTATCCCTTCCCCAACCGAATACGTTGCGGGCTCCCCTAGAATACATCCGTTCGTACTTATTCTTCCTAGGCTCGGGTGTAACATTACTCCCCTCCTCAAAAGAGACCTTGTCCTCAAGGTCGAAAGTGGGGAAGCGGGCGCGAAGCTCTTGGACAGCCTCCCAGGTGGCATCCTCGATGTTCCGCCCTTGCCACTTGACCAACGCTTCTTCAAGGGACTGCCCTCCTTGCTTCCTTAGGCGCCCCTGCAGCAATTTCTCCGGAAACAATGGTTCGGGGACGTCCGTCGCGGTGTCGACAACCAACGGTTCTTGGGAAACCGCACGCCTACCCACCACCTTCTTGAGCATGGACACATGGAAAACCGGATGCACTCGAGAACCTTCCGGCAGCCGTAGGCGGTATGCCACTGGACCGACCTTGTTGATTACCTCAAATGGACCATGGTACTTTGGAGCCAACTTGTTGTTAGGACGCTGGGCCACCGAGCCTTGCCGGTAAGGCTGTAATTTCAGCCACGCAAGCTCCCCTACCTGAAACTCCCGCTCAACCCGTCGTTGATCCGCATAACGCTTCATGCGTTCTTGAGCACGCTCTAGGTTGCGGCGTAACTGTTGCAGCTGCTCATCCCTGTCCGAAAGCTGCATGTCCACTGAACCAACTGCGGTTTTCCCCCCGGTATAGCGCACCAACGTCGGGGGAGGCCGACCATAAAGTGCTTGAAAAGGGGTCATGCGGGTAGCACCATGGAAGTTGGTGTTGTACCAATATTCCGCCCAACACAACCACCTGCTCCAATGCCTAGGCTGGCCACTAGTAAAACACCTCAAATATGCCTCCAAGCAACGATTAAGAACTTCTGTCTGTCCATCCGTTTGCGGATGGTACGCCGAACTCATGCGCAGCGTGGTCTGCTGGAGGCGGAAAAGTTCTCTCCAAAAAAGGCTAGTGAAGACCTTATCCCGGTCACTGACTATGCTCCGAGGAATGCCGTGGAGACGCACCACCTCGCGACAAAACACCTCTGCCACCAGCTTTGCAGTAAATGGTCGCTTAAGAGCGATGAAATGCGCGAATTTGGTTAAGCGGTCTACAACCACGAAGATCACCTCATGCCCATTGGACTTGGGCAAGGCCTCGATAAAATCCATCGAGATGTCCTCCCACACAGCCTCCGGAATGGGCAGCGGCTGTAATAACCCTGCCGGGCTCGTGGACTCCACCTTATTTTGCTGACAAACTCCACACGCAGCCACGAACCGCTGCACATCCCCTGCAATACCCGGCCAGTACACATTAGCTCCCAGACGCTTGTAAGTTCTAAGAGCTCCCGCGTGTCCCCCGGTAGGAGTAGAGTGGAACTCCTCCAACAATTGTTGCTTGAGTTTGGAACCCGATGGAATGACCACCCGTCCTCGATGCAGCAACACCCCATTCTCCACTGCGTAATGGCTTCCTTGTCCCTCTCCGCGGCGCAATTGCTCCTTGAGGGCGCACAGTTTGGCGTCTGCGGCAACCTCGCGTTCAACGGTCGCCATGTCTAAAATCTGGGGACCCGAAATCGCCAAAAGCTCCCCCCCTTCTGCCCAGCCGCCTCGTCGAGACAAGGCATCGGCCACCACATTCTCCTTCCCTGCTCGGTAGTGGATATCAAACTCATAACCCAACAACTTCACCAACCACTTTTGTTGTGCCGGAGTACTAAGTCGCTGTTCCAAAAGGAAACGAAGAGACTTTTGATCGGTACGCACCAAGAATTTCCTGCCGAGAAGGTAAGCTCTCCATTTCTGGACGGCTAGAACTAATGCCATAAGTTCTCTCTCATAAACCGACTTGGCCATTGTCTTAGGTGACAGCCCCTTGCTAAAGTAAGCCACCGGTCGCCCATGTTGCGTGAGGACAGCCCCGATGCCTGAACCTGAAGCATCCGTTTCCACCTCAAAGGTGGCCTGGAAATCGGGCAATGCCAGTACTGGGGTCTCCGTCATCCGTCGTTTGAGTTCTTGGAATGCTCGAAACGCCTCTTCCGACCAAGAAAACTCCCCCTTTTTTAACAACTCCGTCAATGGTCGCGCTATGGCGCCGTAGTTTTTGACAAAGCGGCGGTAGTACCCTGTCAACCCCAAAAAACCTCGGACCCCCTTTGCTTTGGTTGGAATTGGCCACTCCACCATAGCCCGTATCTTTCCCGGATCCGCCGCCACTCCATCTTGTGATATGCGGTGTCCTAGGTATTCCACGGAAGCCTGGAAAAAAAAAACATTTTTTAAGGTTGAGCACAAAGCTCCCTTCCTGCAGCAGGCCCAACACGGTGCGTAAATGGCCAAAATGTTCTTGTTGGTTGCGACTAAAAACTAGTATATCATCCAGGAAAACCAAGACAAATTTCCGGAGTAAGGGTTTGAACAAGTCGGTCATTATTGCCTGAAACGTAGCCGGAGCATTCGTAAGTCCAAAAGGCATCACTAGAAATTCATAGTGACCTTCGTGTGTCCGAAACGCTGTTTTTTCGACATCTTCGCGCCTCATGCGAATTTGGTGGTAACCACTCTTTAAGTCCAGTTTCGAAAAGCAAGACGCCCCGTGTAGCTCGTCCAATAACTCCTCTATTATAGGAATTGGGAATTTGTCCGGAACTGTCAGTTTGTTTAACTCCCGATAGTCCACGCAAAACCGCCAGCTCCCGTCCTTCTTGCGAACCAGCAACACTGGGCTGGAATAGGGGCTCTGGCTGGGGTGGATTATCCCTGCCATTGTCATGTCGGCTATCAAGCGCTCTATCTCGTTTTTCTGAGCGTGAGGGTAGCGGTAAGGCCTGATATTCGGGGGTTTTGCGTCGGGACGTAAGGTGATTGCATGGTCCCCTGTACGGGGCGGAGGAAGTACAAGGTGCCCCGAGAACACCGAACCATACTCCTTTTCCAACTCCTCTACATACGCCTTAACTCCGCCCACGTTATCGGTACTGGGTGAGGAGGAGCTCTGCCACTGCACCAAGTAGCATTCCTCACCTTTCTTGGCTAATTTAGCCATGACTGTCACCGAGATAGGCTCTCGAGACAATGCCATCACCCCACTCAACCGATGCACCTTTCCGTCCCGTTCAAACTCTAGCCACATTTGTCGAAAATTTGCCCTAAAGGTACCTAATTGCCTGAGCCAGCCAGCCCCCAAGACCACATCCACTCCCGGAATTTCAAACGGGTACAAATCCCACTCAAATTCCCAACCGGGCACACAACCAGAGGCACCCCGCGACACAAACTGCCGATGGTCACGCAGTAACCATCGCCCACTCTTACCGTATGTTCCGGGATGGAAACCACCGGCAAAGCCAATTCCTTAACTCTCTTCCAACTAATAAAAGAAGAATTGGCCCCACTATCGATCAGAATTGTTACCTTTTTGCCCTGTATCGTACCGTACAACTTCAAAGTGTCGCCCCCGTTGACCCCAGCAAGGGCTTGCAACCGCAGGTCCGGTTGGAGGAGCAACAACCCTTCCTCTTCCTCTGAATCAGTTCCGCCACGACCTTCCTCGGGTGGCGCCGCCTTTCTATCGGGCTCGTCGTCCTCCTCTGCCGCCGTTTCCAGCAGTCTGAGTGTTCCCGTCTTGCAACGGTGGCCGCCGACCCAGGGCTCCCCGCACCGGAAACACTCCCGGTTATCCTTCCGCCGCTGACGTTCTAGTTGTGCCGGGCTCAGACCCCCGCCGCCTTCTCTCTGTCCTGCTCCAGTAACTCTGTGAGTCGGTTCATGTGAGGGACGCTGGGTAATAGTGGAAGTGGAGTTCCATTTGTTGGAAGCCAGACGACTTGTCGTTTGGTGAGGGCTATTGGGAGAAAACACGTGGTTTACTTTCCCACGAGCTCCCTGGGCCTTCATTTTATGCTCCAGCTGTAAGCCCAATTGTATTGCCTCGTGTACACTCCTAGGTTGCCACATCCGGACATCATCCTGCAGATCATGACTCAGCCCATTCAAGAAAATGCCCAAGGTTGTAGCTCGGTCCATACCCCGAATTCGTGCCGACAATTCCTGGAACTGGTCTCCATAATCTGCCACCGAGCCCGTTTGTCTAAGGCCCACTAATTGTTCCTGCACTGACCTAAATTCTCTAGGCCCAAATCGTTGCCCGAAGGACACCTTAAGTTCCTCCCAGTCCATGCCCGGTTCCTCCTCCATAACCCACTCGTAGTACTCCCAAGCCTTCCCGACGAGAAAATCGGCCACCACATGGGCGCGGACGTCGGGACGAATCATGTGTACCCGGAAGTAACGCTCCGCCCTTCTTTCCCAGACCGGCCAACCTCCTCCGTCAAAAGGTGGTAGATCCACGCGGGGTGGGCTTCCTCCAAACCGCCGCCGCTGAGGACCCAGATCGGGAGGCTCGCCCCCTGCCCAGGGTGGTACGTCGTCACCTCCCCTGCGACGGTCGCCTCCACCCTCCCAGCGTTCAGGAACGTGCCTCCTCTCCTGCTGGTAACGGCCTCTCGTCCAAGCAGCCGGTCGTTCCCTTTCCGGTGTGGCCCCTTGAAATCGCAGACCGTCAGTACGCCCAGTGTAGTGCGGTTGTCGGACCGGCGGAAACCCCGCGGAGGTCAGATCCCATGGTTCACTTTGTCCTGCTCCGACGTTGGTCTCATCCGCTCCAGTGACCGGAACGGCGGCCGTCTCCTTCCCCCGTTCCTTCGTCGTAGAGGCCGGTAACTCGCGAGTAAGGCTCTCGAAACTCTCCTTGACGAGGTTAGTAACCAGCAGAGGTAAGCCTTTGATACACTCCTCCAATCGATCCAACCCCGCTAATTTTTCCGTCAGTTCGTCCAACTTCTTCTCTAAATCCTCCACCCGATCGCCCCGAGTACCTCCCTTCGTCATCCTAGTTCTCCCTGATCGTTGATGTCTCTGATACCAATGTTAGGCCTCCGGTACCTGTTACACAAAACACACACAAACAAATACACAAGAACACCACGGATAGACTATTGAAGGTATCCTCAACCGAAGGACCCAATTCATTAATCGTCACCGGAATCTCCACGAGCTCCGCTCGGACAAAAGTATTGAATAGTAAAAGTAAATAATTCGCTAATTCTCTCCTTCCTCTGCCTATTGCTTAAGACCCCCCAATCCGTTGTAACCGCCCTACTCCCTAGGCACTCTTCCCTAGCCTAGCCTAACCGTTTGAAAGCCAGCTCAGCAACCTTCCTCGCGCGTATCCCTTCCCCAACCGAATACGTTGCGGGCTCCCCTAGAATACATCCGTTCGTACTTATTCTTCCTAGGCTCGGGTGTAACACACTCCAAATGCTGCTCTAATTGTTGTATATCAACCAACCACAGGTGAACACAAAGGCTCCAAAATAAAAGGATAAAAAAATAGGCACTAAATGATAAAGGGTGAAACAAAATAGTGAGTAATGACGGGTAAAAGAACAGCAAGCACAAACAGTTAGAAGGCCAAAGGTGAAGAAACAGAATAGTAAATGAGAAATGGTTGACTGAAATAGCAAATGATCGGGGATAAAACCAAGCTAAAGAAAAAAAACAACAGGCGCAGGAGAAAAAAACAGTAACGTGCATAAAGAATCCGTATATACGGGAGCATTCATAAATAAGGAATAAAAAAGTAGCATAAACAGTGAACAACCTCTGGTAATGTAACACGTAATATTGTATACTGAAGTAAGAAAACTTAAAAGATAAACATTACTTAATTAAATTACAAAACTATTACAGCCCTAGCATTATTTAACAAATAATAGCCTTAGAAAGAGTGAAACGCAAAAAAATAAATAAAAAGGAAGAAAAGTGGGAATTTTTTCCCCTAAAATTACGCAGCATTCTAGATAACATAAAGAAAAAATTAGTCAAAATTCTAGGGAATTCACAGGAAAAAGATTATCAATATAAGGATCCCAACTCATCGATACAATAAATGAATAGAAAAAAAAAATCAAAACTTACCCCGATACGGTATGAAATCAATCAAGAAAAAGGACACCAACGCAAATGAAATTTCTGCACAAATCAGTGATCAAAGGAGAAGATAATAAATTTGAAAAAAATTTGAACTAAATATCACAGGTTAGCAAACAGAGTACTATATAATGTATAAAAAGAAAATAATAAAGGGAGAAACCTAGAGGAAAAAGGAGAAGCTAAAAATTAAAAATAAAAAAAAAAATACAAAGTTGGGATTTAAAAACAATCATAAAAGAAAACCTCTAATATGTACAGAACAACTAAGGAACAAAGCAAGTAACGAAAAGAAGAGGGAAGAAAAGAGGGAAAAAAAGAGGGAAAAAAACCACAAAAAGTAACCGAAGCAGTAAAGGAGAAAAAAAATTGAAAAGAACAAAACTAAGAACAAAAGATTCTAACAAATATAGAAGAACTAACAGAAAAAACCATAAAATTCCAAATCTCAACCCAAACAAAGCCCACCAAAGATACGAAAACAACAAAATCACAAAAGAAAAACCCAAAAATGCCTATAAAAAAGAGAGCAACAGAACAGAATGAAATTAGAAAAAGAAGAAGGGAAAAAATTTCAGTAGAAACAAAGGAAGAAAACAGAATCAAATGAGAAGAAGAAGAAGAGAAAAAAAAAAGGGTGAACGAAAACGGCGCAGAGAGAAAGAGTAAAATAAGAGAAGTGTATTACGGAAAATAATAAGAAACAGAAAGAAAATGAAATGTAAGCCATAAATCAAAACAGCAAAGGAACCCAGAAAAAGGAAAAACAAAAGGCCCAAATTTGGGAACAAACCGGACGCAGCAAACAAATAGAGGAAAAATGCATAAAATCCCAAAATTTCTGCAAGCAAATGAGACCAATAGAACAAAAAGGTTGAGAGCAAAAAGTGAGAAATGTAGGGTTCTTAGAAGGACGAAGGGAGCAAAGAGAAGCAGAGCAGAATAGAAAAATAAAGAACGAAAGAAAGACGCGCAAATGAAAAATGGACAAAAAAAATGCCCAGAAGAAATGAAGCTAGAAGCTTCACGAAAAGGAAAGCAAAAGTCATAGCAGGGGCTGCGAAATTACCAAAACACAAAACCCAAAAAGCCACGAAATGCAGAAAAGAAGTGAAGCTCAGAAGCTTCACGGAAAGGAAGAGAGAGAGAGAAGAAAATGGACAAAAAAAATGCCCAGAAGAGATGAAGCTAGAAGCTTCACGAAAAGGAAAGCAAAAGTCATAGCAGGGGCTGCGAAATTACCAAAACACAAAACCCAAAACCCAAAAAGCCACGAAAAGACCAAACCACCCCTGGGCCAGAAGAAGAAGTGAACAGTAAATCGTGGGTAAAAGCGTCATTTCACTGTAGAAGGAACAGTGTTTTGAGTCTGCGTGAACAGTAAACCCTCACTCTCCTTTAGTATATTTATAATAGGCCCAGCAACGATTTCTAGATCAAGAGTTATGGTCGTATTCAATCACAGTTTTTCGATATTTTTTTCCTCCAAATCTGATGAAAAAAAGTTTATTTTCACCTAAAAAATTTAGTTGGCAAATTTCGCCTAGGCTAATTTGTAGAGCTCGAAAGGAGCTTCGATTTGGTATATTATAGGCCCAGCTACAATTTCTGGATCAAGAGTTATGGCCGTATTCAGTAACAATTTTTCGATTTTTTTCCTGCAAATATGATGAAAACAAGTTTATTTTGGCCTAAAAAATTTAGTTGGCTGATTTCGGCCCGCCATACTCATAGGGCTCGAAAAGAACTTCGATTTGGTATATTATAGGCCCAGCTACGATTTCTGGATCAAGAGTTATGGTCGTATTCAGTCACAGTTTTTTGATTTTTTTTCCTCCAAATCTGATGAAAACAAGTTAATTTTGGCCTAAAAAATTTAGTATGCAAATTTCGCCCTGGCTAATTTGTAGAGCTCGATAGGAGCTTCGATTTGGTATATTATAGCCCCAGCTTCGATTTCTTGATCAAGAGTTATGGTCGTATTCAATCACAATTTTTCGATATTTTTTCCTCCAAATCTGATGAAAAAAAGTTAATGTTGGCCTAAAAAATTTAGTTGGCAAATTTCACACAGGCTAATTTGTAGAACTCGAAAGGAGCTTCGATTTGGTATATTATTGGCCCAGCTACGACTTCTGGATCAAGAGTTATGACCGTATTCAGTCACAGTTTTTCAATTTTTTTTCCTCCAAATCTGATGAAAACAAGTTTATTTTGGCCTAAAAAATTTAGTTGGCCGATTTCGGGCCGCTTTATTTGTAGAGCTCGAAAGGAGCTTCGACTTGGTATATTGTAGGCCCAGCTACGATTTCTGGATCAAGAGTTATGGCCGTATTCAGTCACAGTTTTTCGATTTTTTTTCCTCCAAATCTGATGAAAACAAGTTTATTTTGGCCTAAAAAATTTAGTTGGCCGATTTCGGGCCGCTTTATTTGTAGAGCTCGAAAGGAGCTTCGATTTGGTATATTATAGGCCCAGCTACGATTTCTGGATCAAGAGTTATGGCCGTATTCAGTCACAGTTTTTCGATTTTTTTTCCTCCAAATCTGATGAAAACAAGTTAATTTTGGCCTAAAAAATTTAGTTGGCCGATTTCGGCCCGCCTTATTTGTAGAGCTCGAAAGGAGCTTCGATTTGGTATATTATAGGCCCAGCTACGATTTCTGGATCAAGAGTTATGGCCGTATTCAGTCACAGTTTTTCGATTTTTTTTCCTCCAAATCTGATGAAAACAAGTTTATTTTGGCCTAAAAAATTTAGTTGGCAAATTTCGCCCAGGCTAATTTGTAGAGCTCGAAAGGAGCTTCGATTTGGTATATTATAGGCCCAGCAACGATTTCTAGATCAAGAGTTATGGTCGTATTCAATCACAGTTTTTCTATATTTTTTCCTCCAAATCTGATGAAAAAAAGTTTATTTTGGCCTAAAAAATTTAGTTGGCAAATTTCGCATAGGCTAATTTGTAGAGCTCGAAAGGAGCTTGATATGGTATATTATAGAGTAGAATAAGAGTTAATTCAGTAAAAAAAATTGATGAAAAAAGTTTATAAAAAAAAAGAATATAGAGTGAAAAGGGCTTCGATTGGTATATTATAGGCCCAGCTACGATTTCTGGATCAAGAGTTATGGCCGTATTCAGTCACATTTTTTCATTTTTTTTCCTCCAAATCTGATGAAAACAAGTTATTTTGGCCTAAAAAATTTAGTTGGCCGATTTCGGCCGCTTTTTTGTAGAGCTCGAAAGGGCTTCGATTTGGTATATTATAGGCCCAGCTACGATTTCTGGATCAAGAGTTATGGCCGTATTCAGTCACAGTTTTTCGATTTTTTTCCTCCAAATCTGATGAAAACAATAATTTGCCTAAAATTTAGTTGGCCGATTTCGGCCCACCATTTTGTAGAGCTCGAAAAGAGCTTCGATTTGGTATATTATAGGCCCAGCTACGATTTCTGGATCAAGAGTTATGGCCGTATTCAGTCACAGTTTTTCGATTATTTTTCCTCCAAATCTGATGAAAACAAGTTAATTTTGGCCTAAAAAATTTAGTTGGCCGATTTCGGCCCACAATATTTGTAGAGCTCGAAAAGAGCTTCGATTTGGTATATTATAGGCCCAGCAACGATTTCTAGATCAAGAGTTATGGTCGTATTCAATCACAGTTTTTCGATATTTTTTCCTCCAAATCTGATGAAAAAAAGTTTATTTTCGCCTAAAAAATTTAGTTGGCAAATTTCGCCTAGGCTAATTTGTAGAACTCAAACGGAGCTTCGATTTGGTATATTATAGGCACAGCAACGATTTCTAGATCAAGAGTTATGGTCGTATTCAATCACAGTTTTTCGATATTTTTTCCTCCAAATCTGATGAAAAAAAGTTAATGTTGGCCTAAAAAATTTAGTTGGTAAATTTCACACAGGCTAATTTGTAGAACTCGAAAGGAGCTTCGATTTGGTATATTATTGGCCCAGCTACGACTTCTGGATCAAGAGTTATGACCGTATTCAGTCACAGTTTTTCAATTTTTTTTCCTCCAAATCTGATGAAAACAAGTTTATTTTGGCCTAAAAAATTTAGTTGGCCGATTTCGGGCCGCTTTACTTGTAGAGCTCGAAAGGAGCTTCCACTTGGTATATTGTAGGCCCAGCTACGATTTCTGGATCAAGAGTTATGGCCGTATTCAGTCACAGTTTTTCGATTTTTTTTCCTCCAAATCTGATGAAAAAAAGTTTATTTTCGCCTAAAAAATTTTGTTGGCAAATTTTGCCTAGGCTAATTTTTAGAGCTCGAAAGGAGCTTCGATTTGGTATATTATAGGCCCAGCTACGATTTCTGGATCAAGAGTTATGGCCGTATTCAGTCACAGTTTTTCGATTTTTTTTCCTCCAAATATGATGAAAACAAGTTAATTTTGGCCTAACAAATTTAGTTGGCAAATTTCGCCTAGGCTAATTTGTAGAACTCAAACGGAGCTTCGATTTGGTATATTATAGGCCCAGCAACGATTTCTAGATCAAGAGTTATGGTCGTATTCAATCACAGTTTTTCGATATTTTTTCCTCCAAATCTGATGAAAAAAAGTTAATGTTGGCCTAAAAAATTTAGTTGGCAAATTTCACACAGGCTAATTTGTAGAGCTCGAAAGGAGCTTCGATTTGGTATATAATTGGCCCAGCTACGACTTCTGGATTAAGAGTTATGACCGTATTCAGACACAGTTTTTCAATTTTTTTTCCTCCAAATCTGATGAAAACAAGTTTATTTTGGCCTAAAAAATTTAGTTGGCCGATTTCGGCCCGCCTTACTTATAGAGCTCGAAAAGAGCTTCGATTTGGTATATTATAGGCCCAGCTACGATTTCTGGATCAAGAGTTATGGCCGTATTCAGTCACAGTTTTTCGATTTTTTTTCCTCCAAATCTGATGAAAACAAGTTTATTTTGGCCTAAAAAATTTAGTTGGCCGATTTCGACGCACCATATTTGTAGAGCTCGAAAAGAGCTTCGATTTGGTATATTTTAGGCCCAGCAACGATTTCTAGATCAAGAGTTAGGGTCGTATTCAATCACAGTTTTTCGATATTTTTTCCTCCAAATCTGATGAAAAAAAGTTTATTTTCGCCTAAAAAATATAGTTGGCAAATATCGCCTAGGCTAATTTGTAGAGCTCGAAAGGAGCTTCGATATGGTATATTATAGGCCCAGCTACGATTTCTGGATCAAGAGTTATGGCCGTATTCAGTAACAATTTTTTGATTTTTTTCCTGCAAATCTGATGAAAACAAGTTTATTTTGGCCAAAAAAATTTAGTTGGCCGATTTCGGCCCGCCTTACTCATAGAGCTCGAAAAGGGCTTCGATTTGGTATATTATAGGCCCAGCTACGATTTCTGGATCAAGAGTTATGGCCGTATTCAGTCACAGTTTTTCGATTTTTTTTTCCTCCAAATCTGATGAAAACAAGTTAATTTTGGCCTAACAAATTTAGTTGGCAAATTTCGCCCAGGCTAATTTGTAGAACTCAAAAGGAGCTTCGATTTGGTATATTATAGGCCCAGCAACGATTTTTAGATCAAGAGTTATGGTCGTATTCAATCACAATTTTTCGATATTTTTTCCTCCAAATCTGATGAAAAAAAGTTTATTTTCGCCTAAAAAATTTTGTTGGCAAATTTCGCCTAGGCTAATTTTTAGAGCTCGAAAGGAGCTTCGATTTGGTATATTATAGGCCCAGCTACGATTTCTGGATCAAGAGTTATGGCCGTATTCAGTAACAATTTTTTAATTTTTTTCCTGCAAATCTGATGAAAACAAGTTTATTTTGGCCTAAAAAATTTAGTTGGCCGATTTCGGCCCGCCTTACTTGTAGAGCTCGAAAAGAGCTTCGATTTGGTATATTATAGGCCCAGCTACGATTTCTGGATCAAGAGTTATGGCCGTATTCAGTCACAGTTTTTCGATTTTTTTTCCTCCAAATCTGATGAAAACAAGTTAATTTTGGCCTAACAAATTTAGTTGGCAAATTTCGCCTAGGCTAATTTGTAGAACTCAAACGGAGCTTCGATTTGGTATATTATAGGCCCAGCAACGATTTCTAGATCAAGAGTTATGGTCGTATTCAATCACAGTTTTTCGATATTTTTTCCTCCAAATCTAATGAAAAAAAGTTAATGTTGGCCTAAAATATTTAGTTGGCAAATTTCACATAGGCTAATTTGTAGAACTCGAAAGGAGCTTCGATTTGGTATATAATTGGCCCAGCTACGACTTCTGGATTAAGAGTTATGACCGTATTCAGACACAGTTTTTCAATTTTTTTTCCTCCAAATCTGATGAAAACAAGTTTATTTTGGCCTAAAAAATTTAGTTGGCCGATTTCGGGCCGCTTTAATTGTAGAGCTCGAAAGGAGCTTCGACTTGGTATATTGTAGGCCCAGCTACGATTTCTGGATCAAGAGTTATGGCCGTATTTAGTCACAGTTTTTCGATTTTTTTTCCTCCAAATCTGATGAAAACAAGTTAAATTTGGCCTAAAAAATTTAGTTGGCAAATTTCACCCACGCGAATTTGTAGTGCTGGAAAGGAGCTTCGATTTGGTATATTATAGGCCCAGCTTCGATTTCTGGATCAAGAGTTATGGCCGTATTCAGTCACAGTTTTTCGATTTTTTTTCCTCCAAATATGATGAAAACAAGTTAATTTTGGCCTAAAAAATTTAGTTGGGCAATTTCGAGCCGCTTTACTTGTAGAGCTCGAAAGGAGCTTCGATTTGGTATATTATAGGCCCAGTTACGATTTCTGGATCAAGAGTTATGGCTGTATTCAGTCACAGTTTTTCGTTTTTTTTTCCTCCAAATCTGATGAAAACAAGTTTATTTTGGCCTAAAAAATTTAGTTGGCCGATTTCGACGCACCATATTTGTAGAGCTCGAAAAGAGCTTCGATTTGGTATATTTAAGGCCCAGCAACGATTTCTAGATCAAGAGTTATGGTCGTATTCAATCACAGTTTTTCGATATTTTTTCCTCCAAATCTGATGAAAAAAAGTTTATTTTCGCCTAAAAAATATAGTTGGCAAATATCGCCTAGGCTAATTTGTAGAGCTCGAAAGGAGCTTCGATATGGTATATTATAGGCCCAGCTACGATTTCTGGATCAAGAGTTATGGCCGTATTCAGTAACAATTTTTTGATTTTTTTCCTGCAAATCTGATGAAAACAAGTTTATTTTGGCCAAAAAAATTTAGTTGGCCGATTTCGGCCCGCCTTACTCATAGAGCTCGAAAAGGGCTTCGATTTGGTATATTATAGGCCCAGCTACGATTTCTGGATCAAGAGTTATGGCCGTATTCAGTCACAGTTTTTCGATTTTTTTTCCTCCAAATCTGATGAAAACAAGTTAATTTTGGCCTAACAAATTTAGTTGGCAAATTTCGCCCAGGCTAATTTGTTGAACTCAAAAGGAGCTTCGATTTGGTATATTATAGGCCCAGCAACGATTCTTAGATCAAGAGTTATGGTCGTATTCAATCACAGTTTTTCGATATTTTTTCCTCCAAATCTGATGAAAAAAAGTTTATTTTCGCCTAAAAAATTTTGTTGGCAAATTTCGCCTAGCCTAATTTTTAGAGCTCGAAAGGAGCTTCGATTTGGTATATTATAGGCCCAGCTACGATTTCTGGATCAAGAGTTATGGCCGCATTCAGTAACAATTTTTTAATTTTTTTCCTGCAAATCTGATGAAAACAAGTTTATTTTGGCCTAAAAAATTTAGTTGGCCGATTTCGGCCCGCCTTACTCATAGAGCTCGAAAAGAGCTTCGATTTGGTATATTATAGGCCCAGCTACGATTTCTGGATCAAGAGTTATGGCCGTATTCAGTCACAGTTTTTCGATTTTTTTTCCTCCAAATCTGATGAAAACAAGTTAATTTTGGCCTAACAAATTTAGTTGGCAAATTTCGCCTAGGCTAATTTGTAGAACTCAAACGGAGCTTCGATTTGGTATATTATAGGCCCAGCAACGATTTCTAGATCAAGAGTTATGGTCGTATTCAATCACAGTTTTTCGATATTTTTTCCTCCAAATCTGATGAAAAAAAGTTAATGTTGGCCTAAAAAATTTAGTTGGCAAATTTCACACAGGCTAATTTGTAGAACTCGAAAGGAGCTTCGATTTGGTATATAATTGGCCCAGCTACGACTTCTGGATTAAGAGTTATGACCGTATTCAGACACAGTTTTTCAATTTTTTTTCCTCCAAATCTGATGAAAACAAGTTTATTTTGGCCTAAAAAATTTAGTTGGCCGATTTCGGGCCGCTTTAATTGTAGAGCTCGAAAGGAGCTTCGACTTGGTATATTGTAGGCCCAGCTACGATTTCTGGATCAAGAGTTATGGCCGTATTCAGTCACACTTTTTCGATTTTTTTTCCTCCAAATCTGATGAAAACAAGTTAATTTTGGCCTAACAAATTTAGTTGGCAAATTTCGCCCAGGCTAATTTGTAGAACTCAAAAGGAGCTTCGATTTGGTATATTATAGGCCCAGCAACGATTTTTAGATCAAGAGTTATGGTCGTATTCAATCACAGTTTTTCGATATTTTTTCCTCCAAATCTGATGAAAAAAAGTTAATTTTGGCCTAAAAAATTTAGTTGGCAAATTTCGCCCAGGCTAATTTGTAGAGCTCGAAAGGAGCTTCGATTTGGTATATTATAGGCCCAGCTACGATTTCTGGATCAAGAGTTATGGCCGTATTCAGTCACAGTTTTTCAATTTTTTTCCTCCAAATCTGATGAAAACAAGTTTATTTTGGCCTAAAAAATTTAGTTGGCCGATTTCGGCCCGCCTTAATTGTAGAGCTCGAAAAGAGCTTCGATTTGGTATATTATAGGCCCAGCTACGATTTCTGGATCAAGAGTTATGGCCGTATTCAGTCACAGTTTTTCGATTTTTTTTCCTCCAAATCTGATGAAAACAAGTTAATTTTGGCCTAAAAAATTTAGTTGGCCGATTTCGGCCCGCCTTATTTGTAGAGCTCGAAAGGAGCTTCGATTTGGTATATTATAGGCCCAGCTACGATTTCTGGATCAAGAGTTATGGCCGTATTCAGTCACAGTTTTTCGATTTTTTTTCCTCCAAATCTGATGAAAACAAGTTAATTTTGGCCTAAAAAATTTAGTTGGCCGATTTCGGCCCACCATATTTGTAGAGCTCGAAAAGAGCTTCGATTTGGTATATTATAGGCCCAGCTACGATTTCTGGATCAAGAGTTATGGCCGTATTCAGTCACAGTTTTTCGATTTTTTTTCCTCCAAATCTGATGAAAACAAGTTTATTTTGGCCTAAAAAATTTAGTTGGCCGATTTCGGCCAGCCTTATTTGTAGAGCTCGAAAAGAGCTTCGATTTGGTATATTATAGGCCCAGCTACGATTTCTGGATCAAGAGTTATGGCCGTATTCAGTCACAGTTTTTCGATTTTTTTTCCTCCAAATCTGATGAAAACAAGTTAATTTTGGCCTAAAAAATTTAGTTGGCAAATTTCGCCCAGGCTAATTTGTAGAGCTTGAAAGGAGCTTCGATTTGGTATATTATAGGCCCAGCTACGTTTTCTGGATCAAGAGTTATGGTCGTATTCGGTCATAATTTTTGAATTTTTTTTCCTCCAAATCTGATGAAAACAAGTTAATTTTGGCCTAAAAAATTTAGTTGGCCGATTTCGGCCCGCCTTATTTGTAGAGCTCGAAAGAAGCTTCGATTTGGTAGATTATAGGCCCAGCTACGATTTCTGGATCAAGAGTTATGGCCGTATTCAGTCACAGTTTTTCGATTATTTTTCCTCCAAATTTGATGAAAACAAGTTAATTTTGGCCTAGAAAATTTAGTTGACCGATGTCGGCCCACCATATTTGTAGAGCTCGAAAAGAGCTTCGATTTGGTATATTATAGGCCCAGCAACGATTTTTAGATCAAGAGTTATGGTCGTATTCAATCACAGTTTTTCGATATTTTTTCCTCCAAATCTGATAAAAAAAAGTTTATTTTCGCCTGAAAATTTTATTTGGCAAATTTCGCCTAGGCTAATTTGTAGAGCTCGAAAGGAGCTTCGATTTGGTATTTTATAGGCCCAGCTACGATTTCTGGATCAAGAGTTATGGCCGTATTCAGTAACAATTTTTCTATTTTTTTCCTGCAAATCTGATGAAAACAAGTTTATTTTGGCCTAAAAAATTTAGTTGGTCGATCTCGGCCCGCCTTACTCATAGAGCTCGAAAAGAGCTTCGATTTGGTATATTATAGGCCCAGCTACGATTTCTGGATCAAGAGTTATTGCCGTATTCAGTCACAGTTTTTCGATTTTTTTTCCACCAAATCTGATGAAAAAAAGTTAATTTTGGCCAAAAAAATTTAGTTGGCAAATTTCACAAAGGCTAATTTTTAGATCTCGAAAGGAGCTTCGATTTGGTATATTATTGGCCCAGCTACGATTTCTGGATCAAGAGTAATGGCCGTATTCAGTCACAGTTTTTCAATTTTTTTTCCTCCAAATCTGATGAAAACAAGTTTATTTTGGCCTAAAAAATTTAGTGGGCCGATTTCGGCCCACCATATTTGTAGAGCTCGAAAAGAGCTTCGGTTTGGTATATTATAGGCCCAGCAACGATTTTTAGATCGAGAGTTATGGTCGTATTCAATCACAGTTTTTCGATATTTTTTCCTCCAAATCTGATGAAAAAAAGTTTATTTTGGCCTAAAAAATTTAGTTGGACAATTTCAGCCCGCCTTATTTGTAGAGCTCGAAAGGAGCTTCGATTTGGTATATTATAGGCACAGCTACGATTTTTGGATCAAGAGTTATGGCCGTATTCAGTCACAGTTTTTCGATTTTTTTTCCTCCAAATCTGATGAAAACAAGTTAATTTTGGCCTAAAAAATTTAGTTTGCCAATTTCAGCCCGCCTTATTTGTAGAGCTCGAAAGGAGCTTCGATTTGGTATATTATAGGCCCAGCTACGATTTCGGGATCAAGAGTTATGGCCGTATTCAGCCACAGTTTTTCGATTTTTTTTCCTCCAAATCTGATGAAAACAAGTTTATTTTGGCCTAAAAAATTTAGTTGGCCGATTCCGATCAACCATATTTGTAGAGCTCGAAAAGAGCTTCGATTTGGTATATTATAGGCCCAGCAACGATTTCTAGATCAAGAGTTCTGGTCGTATTCAATCACAGTTTTTCGATATTTTTTCCTCCAAATCTGATGAAAAAAAGTTTATTTTCGCCTAAAAAATTTAGTTTTTAAATTTCGCCTATGTTAATTTGTAGAGCTCGAAAGGAGATTCGATTTGGTATATTATAGGCCCAGCTACGATTTCTGGATCAAGAGTTATGGCCGTATTCAGTAACAATTTTTCGATTTTTTTCCTCAAATCTGATGAAAACAAGTTAATTTTGGCCTAAAAAATTTAGTTGGCCGATTTCGGCCCGCCTTATTTGTAGAGCTCGAAAAGAGCTTCGATTTGGTATATTATAGGCCCAGCTACGATTTCTGGATCAAGAGTTATGGCCGTATTCAGTCACAGTTTTTTGATTTTTTTTCCTCCAAATATGATGAAAAAAAGTTAATTTGTGCCAAAAAAATTTAGTTGGCAAATTTCACACAGGATAATTTGTAGAACAAGAAAGGAGCTTCGATTTGGTATATTATTGGCCCAGCTACAATTTCTGGATCAAGAGTTATGAACGTATTCAGTCACAGTTTTTCAATTTTTTTTCCTCCAAATCTGATGAAAACAAGTTTATTTTGGCATCAAAAATTTAGTGGGCCGATTTCGGCCCACCATATTTGTAGAGCTCGAAGAGAGCTTCGGTTTGGTATATTATAGGCCCAGCAACGATTTTTAAATCAAGAGTTATAGTCGTATTCGATCACAGTTTTTCGATATTTTTTCCTCCAAATCTGAAGAAAAAAAGTTTATTTTCGTCTAAAAAATTTAGTTGGCAAATTTCGCCTAGGCTAATTTGTAGAGCACGAAAGGAGCTTCGATTTGGTATATTATAGGCCCAGCTACGATTTCTGGATCAACAGTTATGGCCGTATTCAGTCACAGTTTTTCAATTTTTTTTCCTCCAAATCTGATGAAAACAAGTTTATTTTGGCCTAAAAAATTTAGTTGGTCGATTTCGGTCCGCATTACTCATAGAGCTCGAAAAGAGCTTCGATTTGGTATATTGTAGGCCCAGCTACGATTTCTGGATCAAGAGTTATGGCCGTATTCAGTCACAGTTTTTCGATTTTTTTTCCTCCAAATCTGATGAAAACAAGTTAATTTTGGCCTAAAAAATTTAGTTGGCAAATTTCGCCCGGGCTAATTTGTAGAGCTCGAAAGGAGCTTCGATTTGGTATAATATTGGCCCAGCTACGATTTCTGGATCAAGAGTTATGGCCGTATTCAGTCATAATTTTTCGATTTTTTTTCCTCCAAATCTGATAAAAACAAGTTAATTTTGGCCTAAAAAATTTAGTTGGCCGATTTTGGCCCGCTTAATTTGTAGAGCTCGAAAGGAGCTTCGATTTGGTATATTATAGGCATAGCTACGATTTCTGGATCAAGAGTTATGGCCGTATTCAGTCACAGTTTTTTGATTATTTTTCCTCCAAATCTGATGAAAACAAGTTAATTTTGGCCTAGAAAATTTAGTTGACCGATGTCGGCCCACCATATTTGTAGAGCTCGAAAAGAGCTTCGATTTGGTATATTATAGGCCCAGCTACGATTTCTGGATCAAGAGTTATGGCCGTATTCAGTAACAATTTTTCGATTTTTTTCCTGCAAATATGATGAAAACAAGTTTATTTTGGCCTAAAAAATTTAGTTGGCCGATTTCGGCCCGCCTTACTCATAGGGCTCGAAAAGAGCTTCGATTTGGTATATTATAGGCCCAGCTACGATTTCTGGATCAAGAGTTATGGCCGTATTCATTCACAGTTTTTCGATATTTTTTCTTCCAAATCTGATGAAAAAAAGTTTACTTTCGCCTAAAAAATTTAGTTGGCAAATTTCGCCTAGGCTAATTTGTAGAGCTCGAAAGGAGCTTCGATTTGGTATATTATTGGCCCAACTACGATTTCTGGATCAAGAGTTATGGCCGTATTCAGTCTCAGGCAATCGACAGCACCGTCGGGAAAAACTTGTTTAACCACAAATGGACCAGTCAACCGCGACCTTAACTTACCTGGGTGGAGATGCAAACGGGAGTCATACAGATGCACCTGCTGATTTGGCTCGAAATTCTTTCTCAGGATCTGCTTGTCATGAGCCGCTTTCATTTTTACTTTGACGGGTGGCGGGTTCAGGTTTCGATAGTCAATGCACATTCGCCAACCCGTCACAGTTCTTGTGGGAACAAGAGCCCCTTTTTCATTTTCCACCACTATCACCCCGGATTTCTTAGGCACTACCTGAGTTGGACTGACCCATTTGCTATCAGCGACTGGATAGATGATTCCCGCATCCAGAATAAAGCGATGGGCCTATAATATACCAAATCGAAGCTCCTTTCGAGCTCTACAAATAAAGCGGCCCAAAATCGGCCAACTAAATTTTTTAGGCCAAAATTAACTTGTTTTCATCAGATTTGGAGGAAAAAAAATCGAAAAGCTGTGACTGAATACGGCCATAACTCTTGATCCAGAAATCGAAGCTGGGCCTATAATATACCAAATCGAAGCTCCTTTCGAGCTCTACAAATTAGCCAGGGCGAAATTTGCCAACTAAATCTTTTAGGCCAAAATTAACTTGTTTTCATCAGATTTGGAGGAAAAAAAATCAAAAAACTGTGACTGAATACGGCCATAACTCTTGATCCAGAAATCGTAGCTGGGCCTATAATATACCAAATCGAAGCGCTTTTCGAGCTCTATGAGTAAGGCGGGCCGAAATTGGCCAACTAAATTTTTTAGGCCAAAATAAACTTGTTTTCATAAGATTTGCAGGAAAAAAATTGAAAAATTGTTACTGAATACGGCCATAACTCTTGATCCAGAAATCGTAGCTGGGCCTATAATATACCAAATCGAAGCTCTTTTCGAGCTCTACAATTACGGCGGGCCGAAATTGGCCAACTAAATTTTTTAGGCCAAAATTAACTTGTTTTCATCAGATTTGGAGGAAAAAAAATCAAAAAACTGTGACTGAATACGGCCATAACTCCTGATCCAGAAATCGTTGCTGGGCCTATAATATACCAAATCGAAGCTCTTTTCGAGCTCTACAAATACGGCAGGCCGAAATCGGCCAACTAAATTTTTTACGGCAAAATTAACTTGTTTTGATCAGATTTGGAGGAAAAAAAATCAAAAAATTGTGACTGAATACGGCCATAACTCTTGATCCAGAAATCGCAGCTGGCCCTATAATACACCAAATCGAAGCTCCTTTCGAGCTCTACAAATTAGCCTAGGCGAAATTTACCAACTAAATTTTTTAGGCCAAAATAAACATTTTTTCATTAGATTTGGAGGAAAAAATATCGAAAAACTGTGATTGAATACGACCATAACTTTTGATCAAGAAATCGTTGCTGGGCCTATAATATACCAAACCGAAGCTCTTTTCGAGCTCTACAAATATGGTGGGCCGAAATCGGCCCACTAAATTTTTTAGGCCAAAATAAACTTGTTTTCATCAGATTTGGAGGAAAAAAAATTGAAAAACTGTGACTGAATACGGCCATAACTCTTGGTCCAGAAATCGTAGCGGGGCCAATAATATACCAAATCGAAGCTCCTTTCGAGTTCTACAAATTAGCCTGTGTGAATCTTGCCAACTAAATTTTTTAGGCCAAAATTAACTTGTTTTCATCAGATTTGGAGGAAAAATAATCGAAAAACTGTGACTGAATACGGCCATAACTCTTGATCCAGAAATCGTAGCTGGGCCTATAATATACCAAATCGAAGCTCCTTTCGAGCTCTACAAATAAGGCGGGCCGAAATCGGCCAACTAAATTTTTTAGGCCAAAATTAACTTGTTTTCATAAGATTTGGAGGAAAAAAAATCGAAAAATTATGACTGAATACGGCCATAACTCTTGATCCAGAAATCGTAGCTGGGCCTATAATATACCAAATCGAAGCTCCTTTCGAGCTCTACAATTAAAGCGGCCCGAAATCAGCCAACTAAATTTTTTAGGCCAAAATTAACTTGTTTTCATCAGATTTGGAGGAAAAAAAAGCGAAAAACTGTGACTGAATACGGCCATAACACAATCACAGTTTTTCGATATTTTTTCCTCCAAATCTGATGAAAAAAGTTTATTTTGGCCTAAAAAATTTAGTTCGCAAATTTCGCCTAGGCTAATTTGTAGAGCTCAAAAGGAGTTTCGATTTGGTATATTATAGGGCCAGCTACGATTTCTGGATCAAGAGTAATGGCCGTATTCAGTCACAATTTTTTAATTTTTTTCCTCCAAATCTGATGAAAACAAGTTAATTTTGGCATAAAAAATTTACTCGGCCAATTTCGGCCCGCCTTACTTGTAGAGCTCGAAAAGAGCTTCGATTTGGTATATTATAGGCCCAGCTACGATTTCTGGATCAAGAGTTATGGCCGTATTCAGTCACAGTTTTTCGATTTTTTTTTTCCTCCAAATCTGATGAAAACAAGTTAATTTTGGCCTTAAAAATTTGCTTGGCAGATTTCGCCCCATCATTTTTGTAAAGCTCGAAAAGAGCTTCGATTTGGTATATTATAGTCCCAGCAACGATTTCTGAAAAAAAAAAGTTATGGCCGACTTCAAACACAATTCTCTGATTTTTTTTCCTCCGAAACTTATGAAAACAAGTTAATTTTGGCCTAAAAAATTTAGTTGGCCGATTTCGGCCCACCACATTTGTAGAGCTCGAAAAGAGCTTCGATTTGGTATATTATAGGCCCAGCAACGATTTCTAGATCAAGAGTTATGGTCGTATTCAATCACAGTTTTTCGATATTTTTTACTCCAAATCTGATGAAAAAAGGTAATTTTGGCCTAAAAGACTAAGTTGGCAAATTTCGCCTAGGCTTGTTTGTAGAGCTCGAAAGGAGCTTCGATTTGGTATATTATAGGCCAAGCTACGATTTCTGGATCAAGAGTTATGGCCGTATTCAGTCACAGTTTCTCGATTATTTTTCCTCCAAATCTGATGAAAACAAGTTAATTTTGGCGTAAAAAATTTAGTTGGCCGATTTCGGCCCTTCTTACTTGTAGTGCTCGAAAAGAGCTTCGATTTAGTATATTATAGGCCCAGCTACGATTTCTGGATCAAGAGTTATGGCCGTATTCAGTCACTGTTTTTCAATTTTTTTCCTCTAAATCTGATGAAAACAAGTTAATTTTTGCCTTAAAAATTTGGTTGGCCGATTTCGCCCCACCATATTTTTAGAGCTCGAAGAGAGCTTCGATTTGGTATATTATAGTGCCAGCAACGATTTCTAGATCAAGAGTTATGGTCGTATTCAATCACAGTTTTTTGATATTTTTTCCTCCAAATCTGATGAAAAAAGGTAATTTTGGCCTAAAAGATTAAGTTGGCAAATTTTGCCCAGCCTTATTTGTAGAGCTCGAAAGGAGCTTCGATTTGGTATATTATAGGCCCAGCTACGATTTCTGGATCAAGAGTTATGGCCGTATTCAGTCACAGTTTTTCGATTATTTTTCGTCCAAATCTGATGAAAACATGTTAATTTTGGCCTAAAAAATTTTGGTTGGCCGATTTCGGCCCACCATATTTGTAGAGCTCGAAAAGAGCTTCGATTTGGTATATTATAGGCCCAGCAACTATTTCTAGATCAAGACTTATGGTCGTATTCAATCACAGTTTTTCGATATTTTTTCCTAAAAATCTGATGAAAAAAAGTTAATTTTGGCCTAAAAAATTTAGTTTGCAAATTTCGCACAGGCTAATTTGTAGAGCTCAAAAGGAGCTTCGATTTGGTATATTATAGGCCCAGCTACGATTTCTGGATCAAGAGTTATGGCCGTATTCAGTCACAGTTTTTCGATTTTTTTTCCTCCAAATCTGATGAAAACAAGTTAATTTTGGCCTAAAAAATTTAGTTGGCCGATTTTGGCCCCCCACATTTGTATAGCTCGAAAAGTGCTTCGATTTGGTATATTATAGGCCCAGCAACGATTTCTAGATCAAGAGTTATGGTCGTATTCAATCACAGTTTTTCGATATTTTTTCCTCCAAATCTGATGAAAAAAAGTTTATTTTGGCCTAAAAAATTTAGTTGGCAAATTTCACCTAGGCTAATTTGTAGAACTCGAAAGGAGCTTCGATTTTGTATCTTATAGCCCCAGCTACGATTTCTGGATCAAGAGTAATGGCCGTATTCAGTCACAATTTTTTGATTTTTTTTCCTCCAAATCTGATGAAAACAAGTTAATTTTGGCTTAAAAAATTTACTTGGCCGATTTCGGCCCACCTTACTTGTAGAGCTCTAAAAGAGCTACGATTTGGTATATTATAGGCCCAGCAACGATTTCTAGATCAAAAGTTATGGTCGTATTCAATCACAGTTTTTCGATATTTTTTCCTCCAAATCTGATGAAAACAAGTTAATTTTGGCCTAAAAAATTTAGTTGGCCTATTTTGGCCCACCATATTTGTAGAGCTCGAAAAGAGCTTCGATTTGGTATATTATAGGCCCAGCAACGATTTCTAGATCAAAAGTTATGGTCGTATTCAATCACAGTTTTTCGATATTTTTTCCTCCAAATCTAATGAAAAAATGTTTATTTTGGCCTAAAAAATTTAGTTGGTAAATTTCGCCTAGGCTAATTTTTAGAGCTCGAAAGGAGCTTCGATTTGGTGTATTATAGGGCCAGCTGCGATTTATGGATCAAGAGTTATGGCCGTATTCAGTCACAATTTTTTGATTTTTTTTCCTCCAAATCTGATGAAAACAAGTTAATTTTGCCGTAAAAAATTTAGTTGGCCGATTTCGGCCCGCCTTACTTGTAGTGCTCGAAAAGAGCTTCGATTTAGTATATTATAGGCCCAGCTACGATTTCTCGATCAAGAGTTATGGCCGTATTCAGTCACAGTTTTTCAATTTTTTCCCTCCAAATCTGTTGAAAACAAGTTAATTTTTGCCTTAAAAATTTGGTTGGCAGATTTTGCCCCGCCATATTTGTAGAGCTCGAAAAGAGCTTCGATTTGGTATATAATAGTCCCAGCAACGATTTCTGAAAAAAAGTTATGGACGACTTCAGACACAATTCTCCAATTTTTTTCTCAGAAACTTATGAAAACAAGTTAATTTTGGCCTAAAAAATGTAGTTGGCCGATTTCGGCCCACCATCTTTGTAGAGCTCGAAAAGAGCTTCGATTTGCTATATTATAGGCCCAGCTACGATTTCTGGATCAAGAGTTATGGCCGTATTCAGTCACAGTTTTTCGATTATTTTTCCTCCAAATCTGATGAAAACAAGTTAATTTTGGCCTAAAAAATTTTGGTTGGCCGATTTCGGCCCACCATATTTGTAGAGCTCGAAAAGAGCTTCGATTTGGTATATTATAGGCCCAGCAACGATTTCTAGATCAAGAGTTATGGTCAGATTGAATCATAGTTTTTCGATATTTTTTCCTAAAAATCTGATGAAAAAAAGTTAATTTTAGCCTAAAACATTTAGTTTGCAAATTTCGCACATGCTAATTTGTAGAGCTCAAAGGGAGCTTCGATTTGGTATATTATAGGCCCAGCTATGATTTCTGGACCAAGAGTTATGGCCGTATTCAGTCATAGTTTTTTGATTTTTTTTCCTCCAAGCCTGATGAAAACAAGTTAATTTTGGCCTAAAAAATTTAGTTGGCCAATTTTGGCAAACCATAATTGTAGAGCTCGAAATGAGCTTCGACTTGGTATATTATAGGCCTAGCAACGATTTCTAGATCAAGAGTTATGGTCGTATTCAATCACAGTTTTTCGATATTTTTTCCCCCAAATCTGATGAAAAAAAGTTTATTTTGGCCTAAAAAATTTAGTTGGCAAATTTCGCCTAGGCTAATTTGTAGAACTCAAAAGGAGCTTCGATTTGGTATATTATAGTCCCAGCAACGATTTCTGAAAAAAAAGTTATGGCCGACTTCAAACACAATTCTCTGATTTTTTTTCCTCCGAAATTTATGAAAACAAGTTAATTTTGGCCTAAAAAATTTAGTTGGCTGATTTCTGCCCACCATATTTGTAGAGCTCGAAAAGTGCATCGATTTGGTATATTATAGGCCCAGCAACGATTTCTAGATCAAGAGTTATGGTCGTATTCAATCACAGTTTTTCGATATTTTTTCCTCCAAATCTGATGAAAAAAGGTAATTTTGGCCTAAAAGATTAAGTTGGCAAATTTCGCCCAGGCTTGTTTGTAGAGCTCGAAAGGAGCTTCGATTTGGTATATTATAGGCCCAGCTACGATTCCTGGATCAAGAGTTATGGCCCTATTCAGTCACAGTTTTTCGATTTTTGTTCCTCCAAATCTGATCAAAACAAGTCAATTTTGGCCTCAAAAATTTAGTTTGCCGATTTCGCACAGCCTATTTTTTAGAGCTCTAAAGGAGCTTCGATTTGGTATATTATAGGCCAAGCTACGATTTCTGGATCAAGAGTTATGGCCGTATTCAGTCACAGTTTTTCGATTTTTTTTCCTCCAAATCTGATGAAAACAAGTTAATTTTGGCCTAAAAAATTTAGTTGGCCGATTTCGGCCCACCATATTTGTAGAGCTCGAAAAGAGCTTCGATTTGGTATATTATAGGCCCAGCAACGATTTCTAGATCAAGAGTTATGGTCGTATTCAATCACAGTTTTTCGATATTTTTTCTTCCAAATCTGATGAAAAAAAGTTAATTTTGGCCTAAAAAATTTAGTTGGCAAATTTCGCCCAGGCTAATTTGTAGAGCTCGAAAGGAGCTTCGATTTGGTATATTATAGGCCCAGCTACGATTTCTGGATCAAGAGTTATGGCCGTATTCAGTCACAGTTTTTCGATTTTTTTTCCTCCAAATCTGATGAAAACAAGTTAATTTTGGCCTAAAAAATTTAGTTGGCCGATTTCGGCCCGCCTTAATTGTAGAGCTCGAAAAGAGCTTCGATTTGGTATATTATAGGCCCAGCTACGATTTCTGGATCAAGAGTTATGGCCGTATTCAGTCACAGTTTTTCAATTTTTTTCCTCCAAATCTGATGAAAACAAGTTCATTTTTGCCTTAAAAATTTGGTTGGCAGATTTCGCCCCACCATATTTGTAGAGCTCGAAAAGTGCTTCGATTTGGTATATTAGAGTCCCAGCAAGGATTTCTGAAAAAAAGTTATGGCCGAGTTCCGACACAATTCGCTGATTTTTTTTCTCCGAAACTTATGAAAACAAGTTAATTTTGGCCTTAAAAATTTAGTTGGCCGATTTCGGCCCACCATATTTTTAGAGCTCGAAAAGAGCTTCGATTTGGTATATTATAGGCCCAGCAACGATTTCTAGATCAAGAGTTATGGTCGTATTAAATCACAGTTTTTCGATATTTTTTCCTCCAAATCTGATGAAAAAGGAAATTTTTGCCTAAAAGATTAAGTTGGCAAATTTCGCCCAGGCTTGTTTGTAGAGCTCGAAAGGAGCTTCGATTTGGTATATTATAGGCCCAGCTACGATTTCTGGATCAAGAGTTATGGCCGTATTCAGTCACAGTTTTTCGATTATTTTTCCTTGAAATCTGATGAAAACAAGTTAATTTTGCCCTAAAAAATTTTGTTGGCCGATTTCGGCCCACCATATTTGTAGAGCTCGAAAAGATCTTCGATTTCGTATATTATAGGCCCAGCAACGATTTCTAGATCAAGAGTTATGTTCGTATTCAATCACAGTTTTTCGATATTTTTTCCTCCAAATCTGATGAAAAAAAGTTAATTTTGGCCTAAAAAATTTAGTTTGCAAATTTCGCACAAGCTAATTTGTAGAGCTCGAAAGGAGCTTCGATTTGGTATATTATAGGCCCAGCTACGATTTCTGGATCAAGAGTTATGGCCGACTTCAGATACAATTCTCTGATTTTTTTTCTCCGAAACTTATGAAAGCAAGTTAATTTTGGCCTAAAAAATTTAGTTGGCCGATTTCGGCCCACCATATTTGTTGAGCTCGAAAAGTGCTTCGATTTGGTATATTATAGGCCCAACAACGATTTCTAGATCAAGAGTTATGGTCGTATTCAATCACAGTTTTTCGATATTTTTTCCTCCAAATCTGATGAAAAAAGGTAATTTTGGCCTAAAAAATTTAGTTGGCCGATTTCGGCCCGCCTAATTTGTAGAGCTCTAAAGGAGCTTCGATTTGGTATATTATAGGCCAAGCTACGATTTCTGGATCAAGAGTTATGGCCGTATTCAGTCACAGTTTCTCGGTTATTTTTCCTCCAAATCTGATGAAAACAAGTTAATTTTGGCCTGAAAAATTTAGTTGGCCGATTTCGGCCCACCATATTTGTAGAGGTCGAAAAGGGCTTCGATTTTGTATATTATAGGCCCAGCAACGATTTCTAGATCAAGAGTTATGGTCGTACTCAATCACAGTTTTTCGATATTTTTTCCTCCAAATCTGATGAAAAAAAGTTTATTGTGGCCTAAAAAATTTAGTGTATAAATTTCGCCTAGGCTAATTTGTAGAGCTCGAAAGGAGCTTCGATTTGGTATATTATAGTCCCAGCTACAATTTCTGGATCAAGAGTTATGGCCGTATTCAGTCACAATTTTTTGATTTTTTTTCCTCCAAATCTGATGAAAACAAGTTAATTTTTGCCTAAAAAATTTAGTTGGCCGATTTCGGCCCGCCTTACTTGTAGTGCTCGAAAAGAGCTTCGATTTAGTATATTATAGGCCCAGCTACGATTTCTGGATCAAGAGTTATGGCCGTATTCTGTCACAGTTTTTCAATTTTTTTCCTCCACATCTGATGAAAACAAGTTCATTTTGGCCTTAAAAATTTGGTTGGCAGATTTCGACCCACCATATTTGTAGAGCTCGAAAAGTGCGTCGATTTGGTAAATTATAGTCCCAGCAACGATTTCTGAAAAAAAAGTTATGGCCGACTTCAGACACAATTCTCCGATTTTTTTTCACCGCAACTTATGAAAACAAGTTTATTTTGGCCTAAAAAATTTAGTTGGCCGATTTCGGCCCACCTTATTTGTAGACCTCGAAAAGATATTCGATTTGGTACATTATAGGCCAAGCAACGATTTCAAGATCAAGAGTTATGGTCGTATTCAATCACAGTTTTTTGATATTTTTTCCTCCAAATCTGATGAAAAAAGGTAATTTTGGCCTAAAAGATTAAGTTGGCAAATTTAGTCCAGGATTGTTTGTAGAGCTCGAAAGGAGCTTCGATTTGGTATGTTATAGGCCCAGCTACGATTTCTGGATCAAGAGTTATGGCCGTATTCAGTCAAAGTTTTTCAATTTTTTTCCTCCAAATCTGAAGAAAACAAGTTAATTTTGGCCATAAAAATTTGGTTGGCAAATTTCGCCACACCATATTTGTAGAGCTCGAAAAGGGCTTCGATTTGGTATATCATAGTCCCAGCAACGATTTCTGAAAAAAAAGTTATGGCCGACTTCAGACACAATTCTCCGATTTTTTTTCTCCGAAACTTATGAAAACAAGTTAATTTTTGCCTAAAAAATTTAGTGGGCCGATTTCAGCCCACCATATTTGTAGAGCTCGAAAAGAGCTTCGATTTGGTATATTATAGGCCAAGCAACGATTTCTGGATCAAGAGTTATTGCCGTATTCAATCACAGTTTTTCGATATTTTTTCCTGCAAATCTGATGAAAAAAGGTAATTTTGGCCTAAAAGATTAAGTTCGCAAATTTCGCCCAGGCGTGTTTGTAGAGCTCGAAAGGAGCTTCGATTTGGTATATTATAGGCCCAGCTACGATTTCTGGATCAAGAGTTATGGCCGTATTCATTCACAATTTTTCGATTATATTTCCTTGAAATCTGATGAAAACAAGTTAATTTTGGCCTAAAAAATTTAGTTGGCCGTTTTGGGCCCACCATATTTATAGAGCTCGAAAAGAGCTTCGATTTTGTATATTATAGGCCCAGCAACGATTTCTAGATCAAGAGTTATGGTCGGATTGAATCACAATTTTTCGATATTTTTTCCTAAAAATCTGATGAAAAAAAGTTAATTTTGGCCTAAAAAATTTAGTTTGCAAATTTCGCACAGGCTAATTTGTAGAGCTCGAAAGGAGCTTCGATTTGGCATATTATAGGCCAAGCTACGATTTCTGGATCAAGAGTTATGGCCGTATTCTATCACACTTTCTCGATTATTTTTCCTCCAAATCTGATGAAAAAAGGTAAATTTGGCCTAAAAGATTAAGTTGGCAAATTTAGCCCAGGCTTGTTTGTAGAGCTCGAAAGGAGCTTCGATTTGGTATGTTATAGGCCCAGCTACGATTTCTGGATCAAGAGTTATGGCCGTATTCAGTCACAGTTTTTCAATTTTTTTCCTCCAAATCTGAAGAAAACAAGTTAATTTTGGCCATAAAAATTTGGTTGGCAGATTTCGCCCCACCATATTTGTATAGCTCGAAAAGAGCTTCGATTTGGTAAATTATAGTCCCAGCAACGATTTCTGAAAAAAAAAGTTATGGCCGACTTCAGACACAATTCTCTGATTTTTTTTCTCCGAAACTTATGAAAACAAGTTAATTTTTGCCTAAAAAATTTAGTGGGCCGATTTCAGCCCACCATATTTGTAGAGCTCGAAAAGAGCTTCGATTTGGTATATTATAGGCCCAGCAACGATTTCTAGATCAAGAGTTTTGGTCGTATTCAATCACAGTTTTTCGATATTTTTTCCTCCAAATCTTTTGAAAGAAGGTAATTTTGGCCTAAAACATTTAGTTGGCAAATTTCGCCCAGGCGTGTTTGTAGAGCTCGAAAGGAGCTTCGATTTGGTATATTATAGGCCCAGCTACGATTTCTGGATCAAGAGTTATGGCCGTATTCAGTCACAGTTTTTCGATTATATTTCCTCCAAATCTGATGAAAACAAGTTAATTTTGGCCTAAAAAATTTAGTTGGCCGATTTCGGCCCACAATTTTTGTAGAGCTCGAAAAGGGCTTCGATTTTGTATATTATAGGCCCAGCAACGATTTCTAGATCAAGAGTTATGGTCTGATTGAATCACAGTTTTTCGATATTTATTCCTAAAAATCTGATGAAAAAAAGTTAATTTTGGCCTAAAAAATTTAGTTTGCAAATTTCGCACAGGCTAATTTGTAGAGCTCGAAAGGAGCTTCGATTTGGTATATTATAGGCCCAGCTACGATTTCTGGATCAAGAGTTATGGCCGTATTCAGTCACAGTTTTTTAATTTTTTTCCTCCAAATCTGATGAAAACAAGTTAATTTTGGCCTTAAAAATTTGGTTAGCAGATTTCGCCCAACCATATTTGTAGAGCTCGAAAAGAGCTTCGATTTGGTATATTATAGTCCCTGCAACGATTTCTGAAAAAAAAGTTATGGCCGACTTCAGACACAATTCTCAGATTTTTTTTCTCCGAAACTTATGAAAACAAGTTAATTTTTGCCTAAAAAATTTAGTGGGCCGATTTAAGCCTACCATATTTGTAGAGCTCGGAAAGAGCTTCGATTTGGTATATTATAGGCCCAGCAACGATTTCTAGATCAAGAGATATGGTCGTATTCAATCACAGTTTTTCGATATTTTTTCCTCAAAATCTGATGAAAAAAGGTAATTTTGGCCTAAAAGATTAAGTTGGCAAATTCCGCCCAGGCTTGTTTGTAGAGCTCGAAAGGAGCTTCAATTTGGTATACTATAGGCCCAGCTACGATTTCTGGATCAAGAGTTATGGCCGTATTCAGTCACAGTTTTTCGACTATTTTTCCTCCCAATCTGATGAAAACAAGTTAATTTTGGCCTAAAAAATTTAGTTGGCAAATTTCGCCCAGGCTAATTTGTAGAGCTTGAAAGGAGCTTCGATTTGGTATATTATAGGCCCCGCTACGATTTCTGGATCAAGAGTTATGGCCATATTCTGTCACAGTTTTTCAATTTTTTTTCCTCCAAATCTGATGAAAACAAGTTAATTCTGGCCTCAAAAATTTAGTTGGCCGATTTCGCACAGGCTAATTTGTAGAGCTCTAAAGGAGCTTCGATTTGGTATATTATAGGCCAAGTTACGATTTCTGGATCAAGAGTTATGGCCGTATTCAGTCACAGTTTTTCGATTATTTTTCCTTGAAATCTTATGAAAACAAGTTAATTTTGGCCTAAAAAATTTAGTTGGCCGTTTTGGGCCCACCATATTTGTAGAGCTCGAAAAGAGCTTCAATTTTGTATATTATAGGCCCAGCAACGATTTCTAGATCAAGAGTTATGGTCGTATTCAATCACAGTTTTTCGATATTTTTTCCTCCAAATCTGATGAAAAAAAGTTTATTTTGGCCTAAAAAATTTAGTTGGCAAATTTCGCCCAGGCTAATTTGTAGAGCTCGAAAGGAGCTTCGATTTGGTATATTATAGGCCCAGCTACGATTTCTGGATCAAGAGTTATGGCCGTATTCAGTCACAGTTTTTCGATTTTTTTTCCTCCAAATCTGATGAAAACAAGTTAATTTTGGCCTAAAAAATTTAGTTGGCCGATTTCGGCCCGCCTATTTGTAGAGCTCTAAAGGAGCTTCGATTTGGTATATTATAGGCCCAGCTACGATTTCTGGATCAAGAGTTATGGCCGTATTCAGTCACAGTTTTTCGATTATTTTTCCTCCAAATCTGATGAAAACAAGTTAATTTTGGCCTAAAAAATTTAGTTGGCCGATTTCGGCCCACCATATTTGTAGAGCTCGAAAAGAGCTTCGATTTTGTATATTATAGGCCCAGCAACGATTTCTAGATCAATAGTTATGGTCGTATTCAATCACAGTTTTTCGATATTTTTTCCTCCAAATCAGATGAAAAAAAGTTTATTTTGGCCTAAACAATTTAGTTGGCAAATTTCGCCTAGGCTAATTTGTAGAGCTCGAAAGGAGCTTCGATTTGGTATATTATAGGCCAAGCTACGATTTCTGGATCAAGAGTTATGGCCGTATTCAGTCACAATTTTTCGATTTTTTTCCTCCAAATCTGATGAAAACAAGTAAATTTTGGCCTAAAAAATTTAGTTGGCCGATTTCGGCGCGCTTTACTTGTAGTGCTCGAAAAGTGCTTCGGTTTGGTATATTATAGGCCCAGCTACAATTTCTGGATCAAGAGTTATGGCCGTATGCAGTCACAGTTTTTTAATTTTTTTCCTCCAAATCTGATGAAAACAAGTTAATTTTGGCCTTAAAAATTTGGTTGGCACATTTCGCCCCACCTTATTTGTAGAGCTCGAAAAGAGCTTCGATTTGGTATATTATAGTCCCAGCAACGATTTCTGAAAAAAAAAGTTATGGCCGACTTCAGACATAATTCTCCGATTTTTTTTCCCCGAAACTTATGAAAACAAGTTAATTTTTGCCTAAAAAATTTAGTGGGCCGATTTCAGTCCACCATATTTGTAGAGCTCGAAAAGAGCTTCGATTTGGTATAGTATAGGCCCAGCAACGATTTCTAGATCAAGAGTTATGGTCGTATTCAATCACAGTTTTTCGATATTTTTTCCTCCAAATCTGATGAAAAAAGGTAATTTTGGCCTAAAAGATTAAGTTGGCAAATTTCGCCCAGGCTTGTTTGTAGAGCTCTAAAGGAGCTTCGATTTGGTATATTATAGGCCAAGCTACGATTTCTGGATCAAGAGTTATGGCCGTATTTGGTCACAGTTTTTCGATTATTTTTCCTTGAAATCTGATGAAAACAAGTTAATTTTGGCCTAAAAAATTTAGTTGGCCGTTTTCGGCCCACCATATTTGTAGAGCTCGAAAAGAGCTTTGATTTTGTATATTATAGGCCCAGCAACGATTTCTAGATCAAGAGTTATGGTCGTATTCAATCACAGTTTTTCGATATTTTTTCCTCCAAATCTGATGAAAAAAAGTTTATTTTGGCCTAAAAAATTTAGTTGGCAATTCGCCCAGGCTAATTTGTAGAGCTCAAAGGAGCTTCGATTTGTATATTATAGCCAACTAGGATTTCTGGATCAAGAGTTATGGCCGTATTCAGTCACAGTTTTTTAATTTTTTCCTCCAAATCTAATGAAAACAAGTTAATTTTGGCCTAAAAAATTTAGTTGGCCGATTTCGGCCTGCCTTATTTGTAGAGCTCGAAAAGAGCTTTGATTTGGTATATTATAAGCCTAGCTACGATTTCTGGATCCAGAGTTATGGCCGTATTCAGTCACAGTTTTTCGATTATTTTTTCTCCAAATCTGATGAAAAAAGTTAATTTTGGCCTAAATAATTTAGTTGGCTGATTTCGGCCCGCTATATTTGTAGTGCTCGAAAAGAGCTTCGATTTGGTATATTATAGGCCCAGCTACGATTTCTGGATCAAGAGTTATGGCCGTATTCAGTCACAGTTTTTCGATTATTTTTTCTCCAAATATGATGAAAACAAGTTAATTTTGGCCTAAAAAATTTAGTTGGCTAGTTTCGGCCCGCTATATTTGTAGAGCTCGAAAAGAGCTTCGATTTGGTATATTATAGGCCCAGCTACGATTTCTGGATCAAGAGTTATGGCCGTATTCAGTCACAGTTTTTCGATTATTTTTCCTCCAAATCTGATGAAAACAAGTTAATTTTGGCCTAAAAAATTTAGTTGGCCGATTTCGGCCTGCCTTATTTGTAGAGCTCGAAAAGAGCTTTGATTTGGCATATTATAGGCCAAGCTACGATTTCTGGATCAAGAGTTATGGCCGTATTCTGTCACACTTTCTCGATTATTTTTCCTCCAAATCTGATGAAAAAAGGTAAATTTGGCCTAAAAGATTAAGTTGGCAAATTTAGCCCAGGCTTGTTTGTAGAGCTCGAAAGGAGCTTCGATTTGGTATGTTATAGGCCCAGCTACGATTTCTGGATCAAGAGTTATGGCCGTATTCAGTCACAGTTTTTCAATTTTTTTCCTCCAAATCTGAAGAAAACAAGTTAATTTTGGCCATAAAAATTTGGTTGGCAGATTTCGCCCCACCATATTTGTATAGCTCGAAAAGAGCTTCGATTTGGTAAATTATAGTCCCAGCAACGATTTCTGAAAAAAAAGTTATGGCCGACTTCAGACACAATTCTCTGATTTTTTTTCTCCGAAACTTATGAAAACAAGTTAATTTTTGCCTAAAAAATTTAGTGGGCCGATTTCAGCCCACCATATTTGTAGAGCTCGAAAAGAGCTTCGATTTGGTATATTATAGGCCCAGCAACGATTTCTAGATCAAGAGTTTTGGTCGTATTCAATCACAGTTTTTCGATATTTTTTCCTCCAAATCTGATGAAAGAAGGTAATTTTGGCCTAAAACATTTAGTTGGCAAATTTCGCCCAGCCGTGTTTGTAGAGCTCGAAAGGAGCTTCGATTTGGTATATTATAGGCCCAGCTACGATTTCTGGATCAAGAGTTATGGCCGTATTCAGTCACAGTTTTTCGATTATATTTCCTCCAAATCTGATGAAAACAAGTTAATTTTGGCCTAAAAAATTTAGTTGGCCGATTTCGGCCCACAATTTTTGTAGAGCTCGAAAAGGGCTTCGATTTTGTATATTATAGGCCCAGCAACGATTTCTAGATCAAGAGTTATGGTCTGATTGAATCACAGTTTTTCGATATTTATTCCTAAAAATCTGATGAAAAAAAGTTAATTTTGGCCTAAAAAATTTAGTTTGCAAATTTCGCACAGGCTAATTTGTAGAGCTCGAAAGGAGCTTCGATTTGGTATATTATAGGCCCAGCTACGATTTCTGGATCAAGAGTTATGGCCGTATTCAGTCACAGTTTTTTAATTTTTTTCCTCCAAATCTGATGAAAACAAGTTAATTTTGGCCTTAAAAATTTGGTTAGCAGATTTCGCCCTACCATATTTGTAGAGCTCGAAAAGAGCTTCGATTTGGTATATTATAGTCCCTGCAACGATTTCTGAAAAAAAAGTTATGGCCGACTTCAGACACAATTCTCAGATTTTTTTTCTCCGAAACTTATGAAAACAAGTTAATTTTTGCCTAAAAAATTTAGTGGGCCGATTTAAGCCTACCATATTTGTAGAGCTCGAAAAGAGCTTGGATTTGGTATATTATAGGCCCAGCAACGATTTCTAGATCAAGAGATATGGTCATATTCAATCACAGTTTTTCGATATTTTTTCCTTCAAATCTGATGAAAAAAGGTAATTTTGGCCTAAAAGATTAAGTTGGCAAATTCCGCCCAGGCTTGTTTGTAGAGCTCGAAAGGAGCTTCAATTTGGTATATTATAGGCCCAGCTACGATTTCTGGATCAAGAGTTATGGCCGTATTCAGTCACAGTTTTTCGACTATTTTTCCTCCCAATCTGATGAAAACAAGTTAATTTTGGCCTAAAAAATTTAGTTGGCAAATTTCGCCCAGGCTAATTTGTAGAGCTCGAAAGGAGCTTCGATTTGGTATATTATAGGCCCAGCTACGATTTCTGGATCAAGAGTTATGGCCATATTCTGTCACAGTTTTTCGA
Source organism: Morus indica (assembly GCA_029231665.1). Classification (NCBI taxonomy): domain Eukaryota; kingdom Viridiplantae; phylum Streptophyta; class Magnoliopsida; order Rosales; family Moraceae; genus Morus; species Morus indica. The sequence goes on from JACAGA010000022.1 coordinate 113,724, forward strand.
TTTTTTTTCCTCCAAATCTGATGAAAACAAGTTAATTCTGGCCTCAAAAATTTAGTTGGCCGATTTCGCACAGGCTAATTTGTAGAGCTCTAAAGGAGCTTCGATTTGGTATATTATAGGCCAAGTTACGATTTCTGGATCAAGAGTTATGGCCGTATGCAGTCACAGTTTTTTAATTTTTTTCCTCCAAATCTGATGAAAACAAGTTAATTTTGGCCTTAAAAATTTGGTTGGCACATTTCGCCCCACCTTATTTGTAGAGCTCGAAAAGAGCTTCGATTTGGTATATTATAGTCCCAGCAACGATTTCTGAAAAAAAAGTTATGGCCGACTTCAGACATAATTCTCTGATTTTTTTTCTCCGAAACTTATGAAAACAAGTTAATTTTTGCCTAAAAAATTTAGTGGGCCGATTTCAGTCCACCATATTTGTAGAGCTCGAAAAGAGCTTCGATTTGGTATATTATAGGCCCAGCAACGATTTCTAGATCAAGAGTTATGGTCGTATTCAATCACAGTTTTTCGATATTTTTTCCTCCAAATCTGATGAAAAAAGGTAATTTTGGCCTAAAAGATTAAGTTGGCAAATTTCGCCCAGGCTTGTTTGTAGAGCTCTAAAGGAGCTTCGATTTGGTATATTATAGGCCAAGCTACGATTTCTGGATCAAGAGTTATGGCCGTATTCGGTCACAGTTTTTCGATTATTTTTCCTTGAAATCTGATGAAAACAAGTTAATTTTGGCCTAAAAAATTTAGTTGGCCGTTTTCGGCCCACCATATTTGTAGAGCTCGAAAAGAGCTTCGATTTGGTATATTATAGGCCCAGCAACGATTTCTTGATCAAGAGTTATGGTCGTATTCAATCACAGTTTTTCGATATTTTTTCCTCCAAATCTGATGAAAAAAAGTTTATTTTGGCCTAAAAAATTTAGTTGGCAAATTTCGCCCAGGCTAATTTGTAGAGCTCGAAAGGAGCTTCGATTTGGTATATTATAGGCCCAGCTACGATTTCTGGATCAAGAGTTATGGCTGTATTCAGTCACAGTTTTTCATTTTTTTTCCTCCAAATCTGATGAAAACAAGTTAATTTTGGCCTAAAAAATTTAGTTGGCCGATTTCGGCCCGCCTTATTTGTAGTGCTCGAAAAGAGCTTCGATTTGGTATATTAT
>JACAGA010000022.1:114992-191117 GCA_029231665.1 Morus indica
TTCGGCCCTTATTTGTAGAGCTCGAAAAGAGCTTCGATTTGGTATATTATAGGCCCAGCACGATTTGGATCAAGAGTTATGGCCGTATTCAGTCACAGTTTTTCGATTTTTTTTCCTCCAAATCTGATGAAAACAAGTTAATTTTGGCCTAAAAAATTTAGTTGGCCGATTTCGGCCGCCTTATTTGTAGAGCTCGAAAAGAGCTTCGATTTGGTATATTATAGGCCCAGCTACGATTTCTGGATCAAGAGTTATGGCCGTATTCAGTCACAGTTTTTCGATTTTTTTCCTCCAAATCTGATGAAAACAAGTTAATTTTGGCCTAAAAAATTTAGTTGGCCGATTTCGGCCCGTTATTTGTAGAGCTCGAAAAGAGCTTCGATTTGGTATATTATAGGCCCAGCTACGATTTCTGGATCAAGAGTTATGGCCGTATTCAGTCACAGTTTTTCGATTTTTTTTCCTCCAAATCTGATGAAAACAAGTTAATTTTGGCCTAAAAAATTTAGTTGGCCGATAGTAGAGCTCGAAAAGAGCTTCGATTTGGTATATTATAGGCCCAGCTACGATTTCTGGATCAAGAGTTATGGCCGTATTCAGTCACAGTTTTTCGATTTTTTTTCCTCCAAATCTGATGAAAACAAGTTAATTTTGGCCTAAAAAATTTAGTTGGCCGATTTCGGCGCCTTATTTGTAGAGCTCGAAAAGAGCTTCGATTTGGTATATTATAGGCCCAGCTACGATTTCTGGATCAAGAGTTATGGCCGTATTTTTTTCCTCCAAATCTGATGAAAACAAGTTAACTTTGGCCTAAAAAATTTAGTTGTCCGATTTCGGCCCGCCTTATTTTTAGAGCTCGAAAAGAGCTTCGATTTGGTATATTATAGGCCCAGCAACGATTTCTAGATGAAGAGTTATGGTTGTATTCAATCACAGTTTTTAGATATTTTTTCCTCCAAATATGATGAAAAAAAGTTAATTTTGGCCTAAAAAATTTAGTTGGCAAATTTCGCCCAGGCTTATTTGTAGAGCTCGAAAGGAGCTTCGATTTTGTATATTATAGGCCCAGCTACGATTTTTGGATCAAGAGTTATGGCCGTATTCAGTCACAGTTTTTTGATTATTTTTCCTCCAAATCTGATGAAAACAAGTTAATTTTGGCCTAAAAAATTTAGTTGGCTGATTTTGGCCCACCATATTTGTAGAGCTCGAAAAGTGCTTCCATTTGGTATATTATTGGCCCAGGAACGATTTCTAGAGTAAGAGTTATGGTCGTATTCAATCACAGTTTTTCGATATTTTTTCCTCCAAATCTGATGAAAAAAAGTTAATTTTGGCCTAAAAAATATAGTTGGCAAATTTCGACCAGTCTAATTTGTAGTGCTCGAAAGGAGCTTCGATTTGGTATATTATAGGCCCAGCTCCGATTTCTAGATCAAGAGTTATGGACGTATTAAGTCACAATTTTTTGATTTCTTTTCCTCCAAATCTGATGAAAACAAGTTAATTTCGGCCTAAAAAATTTAGTTGGCCAATTTCGGCCCGCCATATTTGTAGAGCTCAAAAAGTGCTTCGATTTGGTTTATTATAGGCCCAACAACGATTTCTAGAGCAAGAGTTATGGTCATATTCAATCACAGTTTTTCGATAGTTTTTCCTCCAAATCTGATGAAAAAAGGTTAACTTTGGCCAAAAAAATTTAGTTGGCAAATTTCGCCCAGGCTAATTTGTAGTGCTCAAAAGCAGCTTCGATTTGATATATTATAGGCCCAGCTCTGATTTCTGGATCAAGAGTTATGGCCGTATTCAGTCACAGTTTTTCAATTTTTTTTCCTCCAAATCTGATGAAAACACATTAATTTTGGCGTAAAAAATTTAGTTTGCAAATTTTACCCAGGCTTATTTGTAGAGCTCGAAAGGAGTTTCGATTTTGTATATTATAGGCCCAGCTACGATTTCTGGATCAAGAGTTATGGCCATATTCAGTCACAGTTTTTCGATTTTTTTTCCTCCAAATTTGATGAAAACACGTTAATTTTGCCCTAAAAAATTTAGATGGCCGATTTCGGGCAGCCTTATTTGTAGAGCTCGAAAAGAGCTTTGATTTGGTATATTATAAGCCCAGCTACGATTTCTGGATGAAGAGTTATGACCGTATTCAGTCACAGTTTTTCGATTATTTTTCCTCCAAATCTGATGAAAACAAGTTAATTTTGGCCTAAAAAATTTAGTTGGCCGATTTCGGCCAGCCTTATTTGTAGAGCTCGAAAAGAGCTTTGATTTGGTATATTATAAGCCCAGCTACGATTTCTGGATCCAGAGTTATGGCCGTATTCAGTCACAGTTTTTCGATTATTTTTCCTCCAAATCTGATGAAAACAAGTTAATTTTGGCCTAAAAAATTTAGTTGGCTGATTTCGGCCCGCTATATTTGTAGAGCTCGAAAAGAGCTTCGATTTGGTATATTATAGGCCCAGCTACGATTTCTGGATCAAGAGTTATGGCCGTATTCAGTCACAGTTTTTCGATTATTTTTTCTCCAAATCTGATGAAAACAAGTTAATTTTGGCCTAAAAAATTTAGTTGGTTGATTTCGGCCCGCTATATTTTTAGAGCTCGAAAAGTGCTTCGATTTGGTATATAATAGGCCCAGCAACGATATATAGATGAAGAATTATGGTCGTATTCAATCACAGTTTTCAGATATTTTTTCCTCCAAATCTGATGAAAAAAAGTTAACTTTGGCCAAAAAAATTTAGTTGGCAAATTTCGCTAAGGCTAATTTTTAGAGCTCGAAAAGAGCTTCGATTTGGTATATTATAGGCCTAGCTAGGATTTCTGGATCAAGAGTTAAGGCCGTATTCAGTCACAGTTTTTCAATTTTTTTTCCTCCAAATCTGATGAAAACAAGTTATTTTTGGCCTAAAAAATTTAGTTGACCGATTTCGGCCCGCCTTATTTGTAGAGCTCGAAAAGAGCTTCGATTTGGTATATTATAGGCCCAGCAACGATTTCTAGATCAAGAGTTATGTTCGTATTTACTCACAGTTTTTCGATATTTTTTCCTCCAAATCTGATGAAAACAAGTTAATTTTTGCCAAAAAAATTTAGGTGGCCGATTTCGGCCCACCATATTTGTAGAGCTCGAAAAGAGCTTCGATTTGGTATATTATAGGCCCAGCAACGATTTCTAGATGAAGAGTTATGGTTGTATTCAATCACAGTTTTTAGATATTTTTTCCTCCAAATATGATGAAAAAAAGTTAAATTTGGCCTAAAAAATTTAGTTGGCAAATTTCGCCTAGGCTAATTTGTAGAGCTCAAAAGGAGCTTCGATTTTGTATATTATAGGCCAAGCTACGATTTCTGGATCAAGAGTTATGGCCGTATTCAGTCACAGTTTTTCGATTTTTTTTCCTCCAAATCTGATGAAAACAAGTTAATTTTGCCCTAAAAAATTTAGTTGGCCGATTTCGGCCAGCCTAATTTGTAGAGCTCGAAAAGAGCTTTGATTTGGTATATTATAAGCCCAGCTACGATTTCTGGATCCAGAGTTATGGCCGTATTCAGTCACAGTTTTTCGATTATTTTTCCTCCAAATCTGATGAAAACAAGTTAATTTTGGCCTAAAAAATTTAGTTGGCCGATTTCGGCCTGCCTTATTTGTAGAGCTCGAAAAGAGCTTTGATTTGGTATATTATAGGCCCAGCTACGATTTCTGGATCAAGAGTTATGGCCGTATTCAGTCACAGTTTTTCGATTATTTTTCCTCCAAATCTGATGAAAACAAGTTAATTTTGGCCTAAAAAATTTAGTTGGCTGATTTCGGCCCGCCATATTTGTAGAGCTCGAAAAGAGCTTCGATTTGGTATATTATAGGCCCAGCTACGATTTCTGGATCAAGAGTTATGGCCGTATTCAGTCACAGTTTTTCGATTATTTTTTCTCCAAATCTGATGAAAACAAGTTAATTTTGGCCTAAAAAATTTAGTTGGCTGATTTCGGCGCTATATTTGTAGAGCTCGAAAAGAGCTTCGATTTGGTATATTATAGGCCCAGCTACGATTTCTGGATCAAGAGTTATGGCCGTATTCAGTCACAGTTTTTCGATTTTTTTTCCTCCAAATCTGATGAAAACAAGTTAATTTTGGCCTAAAAAATTTAGTTGGCCGATTTCGGCCCGCCTTATTTGTAGAGCTCGAAAAGAGCTTTGATTTGGTATATTATAAGCCCAGCTACGATTTCTGGATCAAGAGTTATGGCCGTATTCAGTCACAGTTTTTCGATTTTTTTTCCTCCAAATCTGATGAAAACAAGTTAATTTTGGCCTAAAAAATTTAGTTGGCCGATTTCGGCCTGCCTTATTTGTAGAGCTCGAAAAGAGCTTCGATTTGGTATATTATAGGCCCAGCTACGATTTCTGGATCAAGAGTTATGGCCGTATTCAGTCACAGTTTTTCGATTATTTTTCCTCCAAATCTGATGAAAACAAGTTAATTTTGGCCTAAAAAATTTAGTTGGCCGATTTCGGCCTGCCTTATTTGTAGAGCTCGAAAAGAGCTTTGATTTGGTATATTATAGCCTAGCTACGATTTCTGGATCCAGAGTTATGGCCGTATTCAGTCACAGTTTTTCGATTATTTTTCCTCCAAATCTGATGAAAACAAGTTAATTTTGGCCTAAAAAATTTAGTTGGCCGATTTCGGCCTGCCTTATTTGTAGAGCTCGAAAAGAGCTTTGATTTGGTATATTATAGGCCCAGCTACGATTTCTGGATCAAGAGTTATGGCCGTATTCAGTCACAGTTTTTCGATTATTTTTCCTCCAAATCTGATGAAAACAAGTTAATTTTGGCCTAAAAAATTTAGTTGGCCGATTTCGGCCCGCTATATTTGTAGAGCTCGAAAAGAGCTTCGATTTGGTATATTATAGGCCCAGCTACGATTTCTGGATCAAGAGTTATGGCCGTATTCAGTCACAGTTTTTCGATTATTTTTCCTCCAAATCTGATGAAAACAAGTTAATTTTGGCCTAAAAAATTTAGTTGGCCGATTTCGGCCCGCCTTATTTGTAGAGCTCGAAAAGAGCTTCGATTTGGTATATTATAGGCCCAGCTACGATTTCTGGATCAAGAGTTATGGCCGTATTCAGTCACAGTTTTTCGATTATTTTTCCTCCAAATCTGATGAAAACAAGTTAATTTTGGCCTAAAAAATTTAGTTGGCCGATTTCGGCCTGCCTTATTTGTAGAGCTCGAAAAGAGCTTTGATTTGGTATATTATAAGCCTAGCTACGATTTCTGGATCCAGAGTTATGGCCGTATTCAGTCACAGTTTTTCGATTATTTTTCCTCCAAATCTGATGAAAACAAGTTAATTTTGGCCTAAAAAATTTAGTTGTCCGATTTCGGCCCGCCTTATTTTTAGAGCTCGAAAAGAGCTTCGATTTGGTATATTATAGGCCCAGCAACGATTTCTAGATCAAGAGTTATGGTTGTATTCAATCACAGTTTTTCGATATTTTTTCCTCCAAATCTGATGAAAAAAAGTTAATTTTGGCCTAAAAAATTTAGTTGGCAAATTTCGCCCAGGCTTATTTGTAGAGCTCGAAAGGAGCTTCGATTTTGTATATTATAGGCCCAGCTACGATTTTTGGATCAAGAGTTATGGCCGTATTCAGTCACAGTTTTTTGATTATTTTTCCTCCAAATCTGATGAAAACAAGTTAATTTTGGCCTAAAAAATTTAGTTGGCCGATTTTGGCCCACCATATTTGTAGAGCTCGAAAAGTGCTTCCATTTGGTATATTATTGGCCCAGGAACGATTTCTAGAGTAAGAGTTATGGTCGTATTCAATCACAGTTTTTCGATATTTTTTCCTCCAAATCTGATGAAAAAAAGTTAACTTTGGCCAAAAAAATTTAGTTGCCAAATTTCGCTAAGGCTAATTTTTAGAGCTCGAAAAGAGCTTCGATTTGGTATATTATAGGCCTAGCTAGGATTTCTGGATCAAGAGTTAAGGCCGTATTCAGTCACAGTTTTTCAATTTTTTTTCCTCCAAATCTGATGAAAACAAGTTATTTTTGGCCTAAAAAATTTAGTTGACCGATTTCGGCCCGCCTTATTTGTAGAGCTCGAAAAGAGCTTCGATTTGGTATATTATAGGCCCAGCAACGATTTCTAGATCAAGAGTTATGTTCGTATTTACTCACAGTTTTTCGATATTTTTTCCTCCAAATCTGATGAAAACAAGTTAATTTTTGCCAAAAAAATTTAGGTGGCCGATTTCGGCCCACCATATTTGTAGAGCTCGAAAAGAGCTTCGATTTGGTATATTATAGGCCCAGCAACGATTTCTAGATGAAGAGTTATGGTTGTATTCAATCACAGTTTTTAGATATTTTTTCCTCCAAATATGATGAAAAAAAGTTAAATTTGGCCTAAAAAATTTAGTTGGCAAATTTCGCCTAGGCTAATTTGTAGAGCTCAAAAGGAGCTTCGATTTTGTATATTATAGGCCAAGCTACGATTTCTGGATCAAGAGTTATGGCCGTATTCAGTCACAGTTTTTCGATTTTTTTTCCTCCAAATCTGATGAAAACAAGTTAATTTTGCCCTAAAAAATTTAGTTGGCCGATTTCGGCCAGCCTTATTTGTAGAGCTCGAAAAGAGCTTCGATTTGGTATATTATAGGCCCAGCTACGATTTCTGGATCAAGAGTTATGGCCGTATTCAGTCACAGTTTTTCGATTATTTTTCCTCCAAATCTGATGAAAACAAGTTAATTTTGGCCTAAAAAATTTAGTTGGCCGATTTCGGCCCACCATATTTGTAGAGCTCGAAAAGAGCTTCGATTTGGTATATTATAGGCCCAGCAACGATTTCTAGATCAAGAGTTATGGTCGTATTCAATCACAGTTTTTCGATATTTTTTCCTCCAAATCTGATGAAAAAAAGTTAATTTTGGCCTAAAAAATTTAGTTGGCAAATTTCGACCAGTCTAATTTGTAGAGCTCGAAAGGAGCTTCGATTTGGTATATTATAGGCCCAGCTACGATTTCTAGATCAAGAGTTATGGCCGTATTCAGTCACAGTTTTTTGATTTTTTTTCCTCCAAATCTGATGAAAACAAGTTAATTTTGGCCTAAAAAATTTAGTTGGCCGATTTCGGCCCGCCATATTTGTAGAGCTCAAAAAGTGCTTCGATTTGGTATATTATAGGCCCAACAACGATTTCTAGAGCAAGAGTTATGGTCGTATTCAATCACAGTTTTTCGATAGTTTTTCCTCCAAATCTGATGAAAAAAGGTTAACTTTGGCCAAAAAAATTTAGTTGGCAAATTTCGCCCAGGCTAATTTGTAGTGCTCAAAAGCAGCTTCGATTTGATATATTATAGGCCCAGCTACGATTTCTGGATCAAGAGTTATGGCCGTATTCAGTCACAGTTTTTCGATTTTTTTTCCTCCAAATCTGATGAAAACACATTAATTTTGGCGTAAAAAATTTAGTTTGCAAATTTTACCCAGGCTTATTTGTAGAGCTCGAAAGGAGCTTCGATTTTGTATATTATAGGCCCAGCTACGATTTCTGGATCAAGAGTTATGGCCATATTCAGTCACAGTTTTTCGATTTTTTTTCCTCCAAATTTGATGAAAACAAGTTAATTTTGCCCTAAAAAATTTAGATGGCCGATTTCGGGCAGCCTTATTTGTAGAGCTCGAAAAGAGCTTTGATTTGGTATATTATAAGCCCAGCTACGATTTCTGGATCAAGAGTTATGGCCGTATTCAGTCACAGTTTTTCGATTATTTTTCCTCCAAATCTGATGAAAACAAGTTAATTTTGGCCTAAAAAATTTAGTTGGCCGATTTCGGCCCGCCATATTTGTAGAGCTCGAAAAGAGCTTCGATTTGGTATATTATAGGCCCAGCTACGATTTCTGGATCAAGAGTTATGGCCGTATTCAGTCACAGTTTTTCGATTATTTTTCCTCCAAATCTGATGAAAACAAGTTAATTTTGGCCTAAAAAATTTAGTTGGCCGATTTCGGCCTGCCTTATTTGTAGAGCTCGAAAAGAGCTTTGATTTGGTATATTATAAGCCTAGCTACGATTTCTGGATCCAGAGTTATGGCCGTATTCAGTCACAGTTTTTCGATTATTTTTCCTCCAAATCTGATGAAAACAAGTTAACTTTGGCCTAAAAAATTTAGTTGTCCGATTTCGGCCCGCCTTATTTTTAGAGCTCGAAAAGAGCTTCGATTTGGTATATTATAGGCCCAGCAACGATTTCTAGATGAAGAGTTATGGTTGTATTCAATCACAGTTTTTAGATATTTTTTCCTCCAAATATGATGAAAAAAAGTTAATTTTGGCCTAAAAAATTTAGTTGGCAAATTTCGCCCAGGCTTATTTGTAGAGCTCGAAAGGAGCTTCGATTTTGTATATTATAGGCCCAGCTACGATTTTTGGATCAAGAGTTATGGCCGTATTCAGTCACAGTTTTTTGATTATTTTTCCTCCAAATCTGATGAAAACAAGTTAATTTTGGCCTAAAAAAATTTAGTTGGCCGATTTTGGCCCACCATATTTGTAGAGCTCGAAAAGTGCTTCCATTTGGTATATTATTGGCCCAGGAACGATTTCTAGAGTAAGAGTTATGGTCGTATTCAATCACAGTTTTTCGATATTTTTTCCTCCAAATCTGATGAAAAAAAGTTAATTTTGGCCTAAAAAATTTAGTTGGCAAATTTCGACCAGTCTAATTTGTAGTGCTCGAAAGGAGCTTCGATTTGGTATATTATAGGCCCAGCTACGATTTCTAGATCAAGAGTTATGGACGTATTAAGTCACAGTTTTTTGATTTCTTTTCCTCCAAATCTGATGAAAACAAGTTAATTTCGGCCTAAAAAATTTAGTTGGCCGATTTCGGCCCGCCATATTTGTAGAGCTCAAAAAGTGCTTCGATTTGGTTTATTATAGGCCCAACAACGATTTCTAGAGCAAGAGTTATGGTCGTATTCAATCACAGTTTTTCGATAGTTTTTCCTCCAAATCTGATGAAAAAAGGTTAACTTTGGCCAAAAAAATTTAGTTGGCAAATTTCGCCCAGGCTAATTTGTAGTGCTCAAAAGCAGCTTCGATTTGATATATTATAGGCCCAGCTACGATTTCTGGATCAAGAGTTATGGCCGTATTCAGTCACAGTTTTTCGATTTTTTTTCCTCCAAATCTGATGAAAACACATTAATTTTGGCGTAAAAAATTTAGTTTGCAAATTTTACCCAGGCTTATTTGTAGAGCTCGAAAGGAGCTTCGATTTTGTATATTATAGGCCCAGCTACGATTTCTGGATCAAGAGTTATGGCCATATTCAGTCACAGTTTTTCGATTTTTTTTCCTCCAAATTTGATAAAAACACGTTAATTTTGCCCTAAAAAATTTAGATGGCCGATTTCGGGCAGCCTTATTTGTAGAGCTCGAAAAGAGCTTTGATTTGGTATATTATAAGCCCAGCTACGATTTCTGGATGAAGAGTTATGACCGTATTCAGTCACAGTTTTTCGATTATTTTTCCTCCAAATCTGATGAAAACAAGTTTATTTTGGCCTAAAAAATTTAGTTGGCCGATTTCGGCCCGCCATATTTGTAGAGCTCAAAAAGTGCTTCAATTTGGTATATTATAGGGCCAGCAACGATTTCAAGAGCAAGAGTTATGGTCGTATTCAATCACAGTTTTTTGATATTTTTTCCTCCAAATCTGATGAAAAAAGGTTAACTTGGGCCAAAAAAATTTAGTTGGCAAATTTGTAGAGCTCGAAAGGAGCTTCGATTTGGTATATTATAGCCCCATCAACGATTTTTGGAAAAAAAGTTATGGTCGACATCAGACACAATTCTCTAATTTTTTTCTTCCGAAATTGATGAAAACAAGTGAATTTTGGCCGAAAAAATTGCGTTGGCGGGGTTCGGCCTACTTTATTTGTAGAGCTCGAAACAGCTTCGATTTGGTATATTCTAGGCCCAGCAACGATTTCTGGATCAAGAGTTATCGCCGTATTCAGTCACAGTTTTTCGATATTTTTTCCTCCAAATCTGATGAAAACAAGTTAATTTTGGCCTAAAAAATTTAGCTGGCCGATTTCGGCCCACCATATTTGTAGAGCTCGAAAAGAGCTTCAATTTGGTATATTATAAGCCCAGCTATGATTTCTAGATCAAGAGTTATGGTCGTATTCAATCACAGTTTTTCGATATTTTTTCCTCCAAATCTGATGAAAAAAAGTTAATTTTGGCCTAAAAAATTTAGTTGGCAAATTTCGCCCAGGCTTATTTGTAGAGCTCGAAAGGAGCTTCGATTTGATATATTAGAGGCCCAGCTACGATTTCTGGATCAAGAGTTATGGCCGTATTCAGTCACAGTTTTTTGATTTTTTTTCCTCCAAATCTTATGAAAACAAGTTATTTTTGGCCTAAAAAATTTTGTTAGCCGATTTCGACCCGCCATATTTGTTGGGCTCGAAAAGAGCTTCGATTTGTTATATTATAGGCCCAGCTACGATTTCTGGATCAAGAATTATGGCCGTATTCAGTCACAGTTTTTCGATTATTTTTCCTCCAAATCTGATGAAAACAAGTTTATTTTGGCCTAAAAAATTTAGTTGGCCGATTTCGGCCCGCCATATTTGTAGAGCTCAAAAAGTGCTTCAATTTGGTATATTATAGGGCCAGCAACGACTTCAAGAGCAAGAGTTATGGTCGTATTCAATCACAGTTTTTCGATATTTTTTCCTCCAAATCTGATGAAAAAAGGTTAACTTGGGCCAAAAAAATTTAGTTGGCAAATTTGTAGAGCTCGAAAGGAGCTTCGATTTGGTATATTATAGTCCCATCAACGATTTTTGGAAAAAAAGTTATGGTCGACATCAGACACAATTCTCTAATTTTTTTCTTCCGAAATTGATGAAAACAAGTGAATTTTGGCCGAAAAAATTGCGTTGGCGGGGTTCGGCCTACTTCATTTGTAGAGCTCGAAACAGCTTCGATTTGGTATATTCTAGGCCCAGCAACGATTTCTGGATCAAGAGTTATCGCCGTATTCAGTCACAGTTTTTCGATATTTTTTCCTCCAAATCTGATGAAAACAAGTTAATTTTGGCCTAAAAAATTTTGCTGGCCGATTTCGGCCCACCATATTTGTAGAGCTCGAAAAGAGCTTCAATTTGGTATATTATAGGCCCAGCTATGATTTCTAGATCAAGAGTTATGGTCGTATTCAATCACAGTTTTTCGATATTTTTTCCTCCAAATCAGATGAAAAAAAGTTAATTTTGGCCTAAAAAATTTAGTTGGCAAATTTCGCCCAGGCTTATTTGTAGAGCTCGAAAGGAGCTTCGATTTGATATATTATAGGCCCAGTTACGATTTCTGGATCAAGAGTTATGGCCGTATTCAGTCACAGTTTTTTGATTTTTTTTCCTCCAAATCTTATGAAAACAAGTTATTTTTGGCCTAAAAAATTTTGTTAGCCGATTTCGGCCCGCCATATTTGTTGGGCTCGAAAAGAGCTTCGATTTGTTATATTATAGGCCCAGCTACGATTTCTGGATCAAGAATTATGGCCGTATTCAGTCACAGTTTTTCGATTATTTTTCCTCCAAATCTGATGAAAACAAGTTTATTTTGGCCTAAAAAATTTAGTTGGCCGATTTCGGCCCGCCATATTTGTAGAGCTCAAAAACTGCTTCAATTTGGTATATTATAGGGCCAGCAACGATTTCAAGAGCAAGAGTTATGGTCGTATTCAATCACAGTTTTTTTGATATTTTTTCCTCCAAATCTGATGAAAAAAGGTTAACTTGGGCCAAAAAAATTTAGTTGGCAAATTTTGCCATGGCAAATTTGTAGAGCTCGAAAAGAGCTTCGATTTGGTATATTATAGTCCCATCAACGATTTTTGGAAAAAAAGTTATGGTCGACATCAGACACAATTCTCTGATTTTTTTCTTCCGAAACTGATGAAAACAAGTGAATTTTGGCCGAAAAAATTGCGTTGGCGGGGTTCGGCCTACCTCATTTGTAGAGCTCGAAACAGCTTCGATTTGGTATATTCTAGGCCCAGCAACGATTTCTGGATCAAGAGTTATCGTCGTATTCAGTCACAGTTTTTCGATATTTTTTCCTCCAAATCTGATGAAAACAAGTTAATTTTGGCCTAAAAAATTTTGCTGGCCGATATCGGCCCACCATATTTGTAGAGCTCGAAAAGAGCTTCAATTTGGTATATTATAGGCCCAGCTATGATTTCTAGATCAAGAGTTATGGTCGTATTCAATCACTGTTTTTCGATATTTTTTCCTCCAAATCTGATGAAAAAAAGTTAATTTTGGCCTAAAAAATTTAGTTGGCAAATTTCGCACAGGCTTATTTGTAGAGCTCGAAAGGAGCTTCGATTTGATATATTATAGGCCCAGCTACGATTTCTGGATCAAGAGTTATGGCCGTATTCAGTCACAGTTTTTTGATTTTTTTTCCTCCAAATCTTATGAAAACAAGTTATTTTTGGCCTAAAAAATTTTGTTAGCCGATTTCGGCCCACCATATTTGTTGGGCTCGAATAGAGCTTCGATTTGTTATATTATAGGCCCAGCTACGATTTCTGGATCAAGAATTATGGCCGTATTCAGTCACAGTTTTTCAATTATTTTTCCTCCAAATCTGATGAAAACAAGTTAATTTTGGCCTAAAAAATTTAGTTGGCCGATTTCGGCCATCATATTTGTAGAGCTCAAAAAGTGCTTCGATTTGGTATATTATAGGCCCAGCAACGATTTCTAGAGCAAGAGTTATGGTCGTATTCAATCACAGTTTTTCGTTATTTTTTCCTCCAAATCTAATGAAAAAAAGTTAATTTTGGCCTAAAAAATTTACTTGGCAAATTTCGCCTAGGCTAATTTGTAGAGCTCGAAAGGAGCTTTGATTTGGTATATTATAGACCCAGCTACGATTTCTGGATCAAGAGTTATGGGCGTATTCAGTGACAGTTTTTTGATTTTTTTTTCCTCCAAATCTGACGAAAACAAGTTAACTTTGGCTTTATAAATTGGGTTGGCAGATTTCGCCCCACCATATTTGTAGAGCTCGAAAAGTGCTTCGATTTGGTATATTGTAGTCCCATCAACGATTTTTGGAAAAAAAGTTATCGCCGACTTCAGACACAATTCTCTGATTTTTTTCTTCCGAAACTGATGAAAACAAGTGAATTTTGGCCGAAAAAATTGCGTTGGCGGGGTTCGGCCTACCTCATTTGTAGAGCTCGAAACAGCTTCGATTTGGTATATTCTAGGCCCAGCTTCGATTTCTGGATCAAGAATTATGGCCGTATTCAGTCACAGTTTTTCAATTATTTTTCCTCCAAATCTGATGAAAACAAGTTAATTTTGGCCTAAAAAATTTAGTTGGCCGATTTCGGCCACCATATTTTTAGAGCTCGAAAAGAACTTCGATTTGGTATATTATACGCCCAGCTACGATTTCCAGATCAAGAGTTATGGTCGTATTCAATCACAGTTTTTAGATATTTTTTCCTCCAAATCTGATGAAAAAAAGTTAATTTTGGCCTAAAAAATTTAGTTGGCAAATTTCGCCCAGGCTTATTTGTAGAGCTCGAAAGGAGCTTCGATTTGATATATTATAGGCCTAGCGACGATTTCTGGATCAAGAGTTATGGCCGTATTCAGTCACAGTTTTTCGATTTTTTTTCCTCCAAATCTGATGAAAACAAAATATTTTTGGCCTAAAAAATTTAGTTGGCCGATTTCGGCCCACCATATTTGTAGAGCTCGAAAAGAGCTTCGATTTGGTATATTATAGGCCCAGCTATGATTTCTAGATCAAGAGTTATGGTCATATTCAATCACAGTTTTTCGATATTTTTTCCTCCAAATCTGATGAAAAAAAGTTAATTTTGGCCTAAAAAATTTAGTTGGCAAATTTCGCCCAGGCTTATTTGTAGAGCTCGAAAGGAGCTTCGATTTGATATATTATTGGTCCACCTACGATTTCTGGATCAAGAGTTATGGCCGTATTCAGTCACAGTTTTTTAATTTTTTTTCCTCCAAATCTGATGAAAACAAGTTATTTTTGGCCTAAAAAATTTTGTTAGCCGATTTGGGCCCGCCATATTTATTGGGCTCGAAAAGAGCTTCGATTTGTTATATTATAGGCCCAGCTACGATTTCTGGATCAAGAATTATGGCCGTATTCAGTCACAGTTTTTCGATTATTTTTCCTCCAAATCTGATGAAAAAAAGTTAATTTTGGCCTAAAAAATTTTGTTGGCCGATTTCGCCCAGGCGAATTTGTAGTGCTCGAAAGGAGCTTCGATTTGGTATATTATAGGCACAGCTACGATTTCTAGATCAAGATTTATGGACGTATTCAGTCACAGTTTTTTGATTTCTTTTCCTCCAAATCTGATGAAAACAAGTTAATTTTGGCCTAAAAAATTTAGTTGGCCGATTTCGGCCCGCCATATTTGTAGAGCTCAAAAAGTGCTTCGATTTGGTTTATTATAGGCCCAACAACGATTTCTAGAGCAAGAGTTATGGTCGTATTCAATCACAGTTTTTCGATAGTTTTTCCTCCAAATCTGATGAAAAAAGGTTAACTTTGGCCAAAAAAATTTAGTTGGCAAATTTCGCCCAGGCTAATTTGTAGTGCTCAAAAGGAGCTTCGATTTGATATATTATAGGCCCAGCTACGATTTCTGGATCAAGAGTTATGGCCGTATTCAGTCACAGTTTTTCAATTTTTTTTCCTCCAAATCTGATGAAAACACATTAATTTTGGCGTAAAAAATTTAGTTTGCAAATTTTACCCAGGCTTATTTGTAGAGCTCGAAAGGAGCTTCAATTTTGTATATTATAGGCCCAGCTACGATTTCTGGATCAAGAGTTATGGCCATATTCAGTCACAGTTTTTCGATTTTTTTTCCTCCAAATTTGATGAAAACACGTTAATTTTGCCCTAAAAAATTTAGATGGCCGATTTCGGGCAGCCTTATTTGTAGAGCTCGAAAAGAGCTTTGATTTGGTATATTCTAAGCCCAGCTACGATTTCTGGATGAAGAGTTATGACCGTATTCAGTCACAGTTTTTCGATTATTTTTCCTCCAAATCTGATGAAAAAAAGTTTATTTTGGCCAAAAAAATTTAGTTGGCCGATTTCGGCCCGCCATATTTGTAGAGCTCAAAAAGTGCTTCAATTTGGTATATTATAGGGCCAGCAACGATTTTAAGAGCAAGAGTTATGGTCGTATTCAATCACAGTTTTTTGATATTTTTTCCTCCAAATCTGATGAAAAAAGGTTAACTTGGGCCAAAAAAATTTAGTTGGCAAATTTTGCCAAGGCAAATTTGTAGAGCTCGAAAGGAGCTTCGATTTGGTATATTATAGTCCCATCAACGATTTTTGGAAAAAAAGTTATGGTTGACATCAGACACAGTTCTCTGATTTTTTTCTTCCGAAACTGATGAAAACAAGTGAATTTTGGCCGAAAAAATTGCGTTGGCGGGGTTCGGCCTACCTCATTTGTAGAGCTCGAAACAGCTTCGATTTGGTATATTCTAGGCCCAGCAACGATTTCTGGATCAAGAGTTATCGCCGTATTCAGTCACAGTTTTTTGATATTTTTTCCTCCAAATCTGATGAAAACAAGTTAATTTTGGCCTAAAAAATTTAGCTTTTCCGATTTCGGCCCACCATATTTGTAGAGCTCGAAAAGAGCTTCAATTTGGTATATTATAGGCCCAGCTATGATTTCTAGATCAAGAGTTATGGTCGTATTCAATCACAGTTTTTCGATATTTTTTCCTCCAAATCTGATGAAAAAAAGTTAATTTTGGCCTAAAAAATTTAGTTGGCAAATTTCGCCCAGGCTTATTTGTAGAGCTCGAACGGAGCTTCGATTTGATATATTATAGGCCCAGCTACGATTTCTGGATCAAGAGTTATGGCCGTATTCAGTCACAGTTTTTTGATTTTTTTTTCCTCCAAATCTTATGAAAACAAGTTATTTTTGGCCTAAAAAATTTTGTTAGCCGATTTCGGCCCGCCATATTTGTTGGGCTCGAAAAGAGCTTCGATTTGTTATATTATAGGCCCAGCTACGATTTCTGGATCAAGAATTATGGCCGTATTCAGTCACAGTTTTTCGATTATTTTTCCTCCAAATCTGATGAAAACAAGTTTATTTTGGCCTAAAAAATTTAGTTGGCAAATTTCGCCCAGGCTTATTTGTAGAGCTCGAAAGGAGCTTCGATTTGATATATTATAGGCCTAGCGACGATTTCTGGATCAAGAGTTATGGCCGTATTCAGTCACAGTTTTTTGATTTTTTTTCCTCCAAATCTGATGAAAACAAAATATTTTTGGCCTAAAAAATTTAGTTGGCCGATTTCGGCCCACCATATTTGTAGAGCTCGAAAAGAGCTTCGATTTGGTATATTATAGGCCCAGCTATGATTTCTAGATCAAGAGTTATGGTCATATTCAATCACAGTTTTTCGATATTTTTTCCTCCAAATCTGATGAAAAAAAGTTAATTTTGGCCTAAAAAATTTAGTCGGCAAATTTCGCCCAGGCTTATTTGTAGAGCTCGAAAGGAGCTTCGATTTGATATATTATTGGTCCACCTACGATTTCTGGATCAAGAGTTATGGCCGTATTCAGTCACAGTTTTTTAATTTTTTTTCCTCCAAATCTGATGAAAACAAGTTATTTTTGGCCTAAAAAATTTTGTTAGCCGATTTGGGCCCGCCATATTTATTGGGCTCGAAAAGTGCTTCGATTTGTTATATTATAGGCCCAGCTACGATTTCTGGATCAAGAATTATGGCCGTATTCAGTCACAGTTTTTCGATTATTTTTCCTCCAAATCTGATGAAAACACATTAATTTTGGCGTAAAAAATTTAGTTTGCAAATTTTACCCAGGCTTATTTGTAGAGCTCGAAAGGAGCTTCAATTTTGTATATTATAGGCCCAGCTACGATTTCTGGATCAAGAGTTATGGCCATATTCAGTCACAGTTTTTCGATTTTTTTTCCTCCAAATTTGATGAAAACACGTTAATTTTGCCCTAAACAATTTAGATGGCCGATTTCGGGCAGCCTTATTTGTAGAGCTCGAAAAGAGCTTTGATTTGGTATATTATAAGCCCAGCTACGATTTCTGGATGAAGAGTTATGACCGTATTCAGTCACAGTTTTTCGATTATTTTTCCTCCAAATCTGATGAAAAAAAGTTTATTTTGGCCAAAAAAATTTAGTTGGCCGATTTCGGCCCGCCATATTTGTAGAGCTCAAAAAGTGCTTCAATTTGGTATATTATAGGGCCAGCAACGATTTTAAGAGCAAGAGTTATGGTCGTATTCAATCACAGTTTTTTGATATTTTTTCCTCCAAATCTGATGAAAAAAGGTTAACTTGGGCCAAAAAAATTTAGTTGGCAAATTTTGCGAAGGCAAATTTGTAGAGCTCGAAAGGAGCTTCGATTTGGTATATTATAGTCCCATCAACGATTTTTGGAAAAAAAGTTATGGTCGACATCAGACACAATTCTCTGATTTTTTTCTTCCGAAACCGATGAAAACACGTGAATTTTGGCCGAAAAAATTGCGTTGGCGGGGTTCGGCCTACCTCATTTGTAGAGCTCGAAACAGCTTCTATTTGGTATATTCTAGGCCCAGCAACGATTTCTGGATCAAGAGTTATCGCCGTATTCAGTCACAGTTTTTTGATATTTTTTCCTCCAAATCTGATGAAAACAAGTTAATTTTTGCCTAAAAAATTTAGCTGGCCGATTTCGGCCCACCATATTTGTAGAGCTCGAAAAGAGCTTCAATTTGGTATATTATAGGCCCAGCTATGATTTCTAGATCAAGAGTTATGGTCGTATTCAATCACAGTTTTTCGATATTTTTTCCTCCAAATCTGATGAAAAAAAGTTAATTTTGGCCTAAAAAATTTAGTTGGCAAATTTCGCCCAAGCTAATTTGTAGAGCTCGAAAGGAGCTTCGATTTGATATATTATAGGCCCAGCTACGATTTCTGGATCAAGAATTATGGCCGTATTCAGTCACAGTTTTTCGATTATTTTTCCTCCAAATCTGATGAAAACAAGTTTATTTTGGCCTAAAAAATTTAGTTGGCCGATTTCGGCCCGCCATATTTGTAGAGCTCAAAAAGTGCTTCAATTTGGTATATTATAGGGCCAGCAACGATTTCAAGAGCAAGAGTTATGGTCGTATTCAATCACAGTTTTTTGATATTTTTTCCTCCAAATCTGATGAAAAAAGGTTAACTTGGGCCAAAAAAATTTAGTTGGCAAATTTTGCGAAGGCAAATTTGTAGAGCTCGAAAGGAGCTTCGATTTGGTATATTATAGTCCTATCAACGATTTTTGGAAAAAAAGTTATGGTCGACATCAGACACAATTCTCTGATTTTTTTCTTCCGAAACTGATGAAAACAAGTGAATTTTGGCCGAAAAAATTGCGTTGGCGAGGTTCGGCCAACCTCATTTGTAGAGCTCGAAACAGCTTCGATTTGGTATATTCTAGGCCCAGCAACGATTTCTGGATCAAGAGTTATCGCCGTATTCAGTCACAGTTTTTCGATATTTTTTCCTCCAAATCTGATGAAAACAAGTTAATTTTGGCCTAAAAAATTTAGCTGGCCGATTTCGGCCCACCATATTTGTAGAGCTCGAAAAGAGCTTCAATTTGGTATATTATAGGCCCAGCTATGATTTCTAGATCAAGAGTTATGGTCGTATTCAATCACAGTTTTTCGATATTTTTTCCTCCAAATCAGATGAAAAAAAGTTAATTTTGGCCTAAAAAATTTAGTTGGCAAATTTCGCCCAGGCTTATTTGTAGAGCTCGAAAGGAGCTTCGATTTGATATATTATAGGCCCAGTTACGATTTCTGGATCAAGAGTTATGGCCGTATTCAGTCACAGTTTTTTGATTTTTTTTCCTCCAAATCTTATGAAAACAAGTTATTTTTGGCCTAAAAAATTTTGTTAGCCGATTTCGGCCCGCCATATTTGTTGGGCTCGAAAAGAGCTTCGATTTGTTATATTATAGGCCCAGCTACGATTTCTGGATCAAGAATTATGGCCGTATTCAGTCACAGTTTTTCGATTATTTTTCCTCCAAATCTGATGAAAACAAGTTTATTTTGGCCTAAAAAATTTAGTTGGCCGATTTCGGCCCGCCATATTTGTAGAGCTCAAAAACTGCTTCAATTTGGTATATTATAGGGCCAGCAACGATTTCAAGAGCAAGAGTTATGGTCGTATTCAATCACAGTTTTTTTGATATTTTTTCCTCCAAATCTGATGAAAAAAGGTTAACTTGGGCCAAAAAAATTTAGTTGGCAAATTTTGCCATGGCAAATTTGTAGAGCTCGAAAAGAGCTTCGATTTGGTATATTATAGTCCCATCAACGATTTTTGGAAAAAAAGTTATGGTCGACATCAGACACAATTCTCTGATTTTTTTCTTCCGAAACTGATGAAAACAAGTGAATTTTGGCCGAAAAAATTGCGTTGGCGGGGTTCGGCCTACCTCATTTTTAGAAGGCTCGAAAGCTTCGATTTGGTAGTAATTCTCGGGCCCAACACAACAACGATTTCTGGGATGCAAGAGTTAATCGGCCGTATTCAGTCATGGCAGTTTTTTCAAGATATTTTTTTGTTTCGCTCGGGGCAAATCTGATGAAACACAAGTTATAATTTTTGGCAAAAAGAGCTAAAAAATTTAGGGGCTGGGCCGATTTCGGTCACCATATTTGTAGAGCTGCTCAGAATAAGGAGCATCAATTTGGTATATTATAAGCCGGCAGCTATGATTTCTGAGATGCTAGAGTTATGGGTCGTGTATGAAATTCACAGTTTTTCGATATTTTTTTGAAATCCAAATCTGATGGAACAAAAAAGTTATTTTGGGCCTAAAAAATTTAGTTTTGGCAAATTTCGCCCAGGCTTATTTGTAGAGCTCGAAGGATGCTTGCGATTTGCTTTTTATCTTATAGGCCCAGCTACGATTTCTGGATCAAGAGTTATGGCCGTATTCAGTCACAGTTTTTTGATTTTTTTTCCTCCAAATCTTATGAAAACAAGTTATTTTTGGCCTAAAAAATTTTGTTAGCCGATTTCGGCCCGCCATATTTGTTGGGCTCGAATAGAGCTTCGATTTGTTATATTATAGGCCCAGCTACGATTTCTGGATCAAGAATTATGGCCGTATTACGTCACAGTTTTTTCGATTATTTTTCCTCCAAATCTGATGAAAACAAGTTAATTTTGGCCTAAAAAATTTAGTTGGCCGATTTCGGCCATCATATTTGTAGAGCTCAAAAAGTGCTTCGATTTGGTATATTATAGTCCCAGCAACGATTTCTAGAGCAAGAGTTATGGTCGTATTCAATCACAGTTTTTCGATATTTTTTCCTCCAAATCTAATGAAAAAAAGTTAATTTTGGCCTAAAAAATTTACTTGGCAAATTTCGCCTAGGCTAATTTGTAGAGCTCGAAAGGAGCTTTGATTTGGTATATTATAGGCCCAGCTACGATTTCTGGATCAAGAGTTATGGGCGTATTCAGTGACAGTTTTTTGATTTTTTTTCCTCCAAATCTGACGAAAACAAGTTAACCTTGGCTTTATAAATTGGGTTGGCAGATTTCGCCCCACCATATTTGTAGAGCTCGAAAAGTGCTTCGATTTGGTATATTGTAGTCCCATCAACGATTTTTGGAAATAAAGTTATGGCCGACTTCAGACACAATTCTCTGATTTTTTTCTTCCGAAACTGATGAAAACAAGTGAATTTTGGAAGAAAAAATTGCGTTGGCGGGGTTCGGCCTACCTCATTTCTAGAGCTCGAAACAGCTTTGATTTGGTATATTCTAGGCCCAGCAACGATTTCTGGATCAAAAGTTATCGCCGTATTCAGTCACAGTTTTTCGATATTTTTTCCTCCAAATCTGATGAAAACATGTTAATTTTGGCCTAAAAAATTTAGTTGGCCGATTTCGGCCCACCATATTTTTAGAGCTCGAAAAGAGCTTCGATTTGGTATATTATACGCCCAGCTACGATTTCCAGATCAAGAGTTATGGTCGTATTCAATCACAGTTTTTAGATATTTTTTCCTCCAAATCTGATGAAAAAAAGTTAATTTTGGCCTAAAAAATTTAGTTGGCAAATTTCGCCCTGGCTTATTTGTAGAGCTCGAAAGGAGCTTCGATTTGATATATTATAGGCCTAGCGACGATTTCTGGATCAAGAGTTATGGCCGTATTCAGTCACAGTTTTTTGATTTTTTTTCCTCCAAATCTGATGAAAACAAAATATTTTTGGCCTAAAAAATTTAGTTGGCCGATTTCGGCCCACCATATTTGTAGAGCTCGAAAAGAGCTTCGATTTGGTATATTATAGGCCCAGCTATGATTTCTAGATCAAGAGTTATGGTCGTATTCAATCACAGTTTTTCGATATTTTTTCCTCCAAATCTGATGAAAAAAAGTTAATTTTGGCCTAAAAAATTTAGTTGGCAAATTTCGCCCAGGCTTATTTGTAGAGCTCGAAAGGAGCTTCGATTTGATATATTATTGGTCCAGCTACGATTTCTGGATCAAGAGTTATGGCCGTATTCAGTCACAGTTTTTTAATTTTTTTTCCTCCAAATCTGATGAAAACAAGTTATTTTTGGCCTAAAAAATTTTGTTAGCCGATTTGGGCCTGCCATATTTATTGGGCTCGAAAAGAGCTTCGATTTGTTATATTATAGGCCCAGCTACGATTTCTGGATCAAGAATTATGGCCGTATTCAGTCACAGTTTTTCGATTATTTTTCCTCCAAATCTGATGAAAAAAAGTTAATTTAGGCCTAAAAAATTTTGTTGGCCGATTTCGGCCCACCATATTTGTAGAGCTCGAAAAGTGCTTCGATTTCGTATATTATAGGCCCAGCAACGATTTCTAGAGCAAGAGTTATGGTCGTATTCAATCACAGTTTTTCGATATTTTTTCCTCCAAATCTAATGAAAAAAAGTTAATTTTGGCCTAAAAAATTTACTTTGCAAATTTCGCCTAGGCTAATTTGTAGAGCTCGAAAGGAGATTTGATTTGGTATATTATAGGCCCAGCTACGATTTCTGGATCAAGAGTTATGGGCGTATTCAGTGACAGTTTTTCGATTATTTTTCCTCCAAATCTGATGAAAACAAGTTAATTTTGGCCTAAAAAATTTAGTTGGCAAATTTCGCCTAGGCTAATTTGTAGAGCTCGAAAGGAGCTTCGATTTGGTATATTATAGGCCCAGCTACGATTTCTGGATCAAGAGTTATGGGCGTATTCAGTCACATTTTTTTTATTTTTTTTCCTCTAAATCTGACGAAAACAAGTTAACTTTGGCTTTAAAAATTGGCCTGGCAGATTTCGCCCCCACCATATTTGTAGAGCTCGAAAAGTGCTTCGATTTGGTATATTATAGTCCCATCAACGATTTTTGGAAAAAAAGTTATGGTCGACATCAGACACTAATCTCTGATTTTTTTCTTCCGAAACTGATGAAAACAAGTGAATTTTGGCCGAAAAAATTGCGTTGGCGGGGATCGGCCTACCTCATTTGTAGAGCTCGAAACAGCTTCGATTTGGTATATTCTAGGCCCAGCAACGATTTCTGGATCAAGAGTTATCGCCGTATTCAGTCACAGTTTTTCGATATTTTTTCCTCCAAATCTGATGAAAACAAGTTAATTTTCGCCTAAAAAATTTAGTTGGCCGATTTCGGCCCACCATATTTGTAGAGCTCGAAAAGAGCTTTGATTTGGTATATTATTGGCCCAGCTATGATTTCTAGATCAAGAGTTATGGTCGTATTCAATCACAGTTTTTCGATATTTTTTCCTCCAAATCTGATGAAAAAAAGTTAATTTTGGCCTAAAAAATTTAGTTGGCAAATTTCGCACAGGCTTAATTGTAGAGCTCGAAAGGAGCTTCGATTTGATATATTATAGGCCCAGCTACGATTTCTGGATCAAGAGTTATGGCCGTATTCAGTCACAGTTTTTTGATTTTTTTTCCTCCAAATCTGATGAAAACAAGTTATTTTTGGCCTAAAAAATTTTGTTAGCCGATTTCGTCCCGCCATATTTGCTGGGCTCGAAAAGAGCTTCGATTTGTTATATTATAGGCCCAGCTACGATTTCTGGATCAAGAATTATGGCCGTATTCAGTCACAGTTTTTCGATTATTTTTTCTCCAAATCTGATGAAAACAAGTTAATTTTGGCCTAAAAAATTTAGTTGGCCGATTTCGGCCCACCATATTTGTAGAGCTCAAAAAGTGCTTTGATTTGGTATATCATAGGCCCAGCAACGATTTCTAGAGCAAGAGTTATGGTCGTATTCAATCATAGTTTTTCGATATTTTTTCCTCCAAATCTGATGAAAAAAAGTTAATTTACTTGGCAAATTTCGCCTAGTCTAATTTGTAGAGCTCGAAAGGAGCTTCGATTTGGTATATTATAGGCCCAGCTACGATTTCTGGATCAAGAGTTATGGGCGTATTCAGTGACAGTTTTTTTGATTTTTTTTCCTCCAAATCTGACGAAAACAAGTTAACTTTGGCTTTAAAAATTGGGCTGGCAGATTTCGCCCCACCATATTTGTAGAGCTCAAAAAGTGCTTCGATTTGGTATATTATAGTCCCATCAACGATTTTTGGAAAAAAAGTTATGGTCAACTTCAGACACAATTCTCTGATTTTTTTCTTCCGAAACTGATGAAAACAAGTGAATTTTGGCCGAAAAAATTGCGTTGGCGGGGTTCGGCCTACCTCATTTTTAGAGCTCGAAACAGCTTCGATTTGGTATATTCAAGGCCCAGCAACGATTTCTGGATCAAGAGTTATCGCCGTATTCAGTCACAATTTTTCGATATTTTTTCCTCCAAATCTGATGAAAAGAAGTTAATTTTGGCCTAAAAAATTTAGTTGGCCGATTTCGGCCCACCATATTTTTAGAGCTCGAAAAGCGCTTCGATTTGGTATATTATAGGCCCAGCTACGATTTCTAGATCAAGAGTTATGGTCGTATTCAATCACAGTTTTTAGATATTTTTTCCTCCAAATCTGATGAAAAAAAGTTAATTTTGGCCTAAAAAATTTAGTTGGCAAATTTCGCCCAGTCTTATTTGTAGAGCTCGAAAGGAACTTAGATTTTGTATATTATAGGCCCAGCTACGATTTTTGGATCAAGAGTTATGGCCGTATTCACTCACAGTTTTTTGATTTTTTTTCCTCCAAATCTGATGAAAACAAGTTAATTTTGGCCTCAAAAATTTAGTTGGCCGATTTCGGCCCGCCTTATTAGTAGAGCTCGAAAAGAGCATTGATTTGGTATATTATGGGCCTAGCTACGATTTCTGGATCAAAAGTTTTGGCCGTATTCAGTCACAGTTTTTCGATTATTTTTCCTCCAAATCTGATGAAAAGAAGTTAATTTTTGTTGGAAATGTGTCCATAAAGTGGGATGTAATTTGTTATTTATGAAATGACAAATGTAAGACATTATTATTTTGCTGATTTTATAAAATAAGATAAAGTTATGTTTTGACACATACTCAAGAGTGTTTATGATATTGCTTTGTCCATAAACTGTTACCAACGAAAGAAGAGTCAGGGGAACCCTGCCGGACAAACTCTTCGGATACAGTTTAAAATAGATATTCGCAGTCTTAGGATTGATTGGGCATTCGACTCCGATTATGACTGTTAGATCGAACCATGTGATGCTGGTCTCGGGGCATGGGAGTTGGACTCTGTGGTTGATCTAGACATGCTCGCAACATGTTGAATAGACCATGTGACTGATTAGGTTAGAGTAAAAAAAACCGTTTACACAACTTTAAACCTAATTATCACAACTTAAGTATATTTGTATAATTATCTTAATCCTGAAGTGAATGCATAGCTCAACTTAATATCTCATGATCTTTGATTCACCAATGAGATTAGTTCACAGTTTTTGAACAACATCTCGGTCATTGGGGTCATGACATTATTGAGTTGGAGTTATGTGATTCACAGATATGGAATTCGTAAGAAATAATATCACCTCATGCTTTATTGACGGGTGTGTGAATAAATAAACTAGGCCTGGTATTCAATGATGATATTCATTGATTAAGACATCGTAACATGTGCGAGACATCTTACGAACATTTGTCTTTCTTATTCACAGTCATATAAAGGAGTTAAGGAAATAATGATTAGAATGGTAAAACGGTAATATTATATACACCATTCTGATCACTGATATTTACGAAGGATAATAATGCATTTACACTGTGGACCGTGTGATAAATTGTATCAACACCAAAAGAAAAATTAGCGCACATGAATCGAGAGATTATTCGGCATCGAACTTTTAGTGGCGTTGTACGATGTCGGAATTAAATATGTCGATAACTTATAGGGATAAGTTAGTCGAATATTGTAATTCCATAGCTTTGTTCATGTGGGTCCATTCGGTCTCAAGGCTAGCTCTAATAAATGGTAAAAACAGAAACTGATAATTATGTTTAAATTCATTGTGTTATTTTTCATTTATTTGATAATTGAAAAATAAAAAGAATGAGTTTTGAATTTTGAAATTAATGGCGATTAATTTAAAATTCAAAATGAAATTTAAACATGATTTTATTTGGCAACTAAAGGAAAGAGAAAAGTGAGATTTTATTTTGGGAAAATTCGGAAATCCCTTGCCTTAAGGGGATTTCAAATTTTGCTCCAAAATAGGGAAGGAAATTCGGAAATCCCTAAGCCATGTAGGGATTTTCGGATTTCAATCCTAGGGTTAAGGAGAAATTCGAAAATCCCATTTAGGGTTTGAGTTTTTGAATTTTCTCCTATATAAGGATATTATTGAAAACCCTAGAGAGAGAGTCTTTTGGAGAAAAGAAAAAGAGATCACACTTTCCTTAGGGTGGCCGGATTTTGTAGAGACAAAATAGAAGGAAAAAGTTTCCTTAGGTTTTTGAAAAGAGCCCACTCTCTCATCCTAAAAATTGTAGAGACATAGCCTTGAATCAACGAGTGGTTCTTGGTGTGATCGTGACAATAAACAACGATCTTGTTCCACGGCAATTCTCCATCTTGGAACGTGAGATAGTGAGACAAGATCCTTGCGGTCAATTAATTCAATCGTCACAAAGGTATGTGAGATTTTTCTAATCCTTTGTCCATAAACATATATCCTGCATGCATCTCTCGTTGTGGTTTACGTTTAATTATGAATTAAATGGATATGATAAAATTTTTGAAATTCCGCCTACAATATTGTTGTTGTTCAAATGATTTTTCATATATAAATCACAATAAGATCCTACAATTGGTATCAGAGCCTAGGGCTATTGATCATGCCTGATTTATGTTTATGCGATTGAATGTATGATATGTGTTGATATTGGCATCTTGCATGAATATATGATGAATTCAAAATTGTTTTGATTGTATATGTGATTGGATCCCGATCGATTGGCTCTAGGTTTTTTAATTACACCATGTTGGTGGTTTATGTTTTTTCTCTAGAAAATAATGTAAGCCATTAAAGGGCATAGGAAATTTTGTAATTTAAATTTCCGGAAAATTTTTTTTTTGTGTGCCGCCGCCGCCGCCGCCGTCGCCGCCGTCGCCGTCGCCTGCCGCCGCACGACTCCCAGCCTCCGCCACAAGCCCAGCCGCCAAACCCTTCCCTGGGTTTTGGCTGTGCGGCAGACTAGGGTTTCAGGAAACCCTCGGAAACCCTAGTATGCGCTAGGGTTTCCTGAAACCCTAGCGGGCCTGCAGGCCCTGCCCAGGCAGGAGCCGCAGGCCCTGCCGATGGCCTTGCCTAGGCAAAGGCCGCGGCCCCTAGGCAGGGGCCAAAGGGCCGGCCGCAGGCCCTGCCCAGGCACGGGCCACAGGCCTTGCCCAGGCAAGGGCCACAGGCCCGGCCACAGGCCTTGCCCAGGCAAGGGCCACAGGCCCGGCCACAGGCCTTGCCCAGGCAAGGGCCACAGGCCCGGCCACTGGCCTTGCCCAGGCAAGGGCCGCGGCCCATGCAGAGGGAGCAAGGCCTGCCTGGCCTGGCAGCCCATGCTGCGCCAGGCAGGGCCTGGCCCAGCCGAGGAGAAGGTGGGCCCAGGATTGTCCCGGGCCCAGCCCAAACAAAAAAAATATATATATTTTTTATTTTCACTTTTCAGGGATCGAGAGAAGAGAAAATTGAGAAGATGCCAAGAAGACAAGATGAAGAAAATTATTGTAATTATTTTCATTTGTTTTATGGGTTGTAATTAGAAATGAGCCATAGAGAGGTTAAATTGTAAATGTATGATTTATTGTTTAATCTCGCATCATTATAACATGCCATATAGGATATAGAGATGCCAATATCAAATTGCCATGCAAGCATGTTCATGCATCATTGTAGTTTAATATTATAAATTTTTATAATAATAAATGCAATGGGTAAATTTTATAAAGAGTTATAAAATACAACAAATTTATAAGGGTTATAATTTTGTTGAATTATTAATTGGACTTAATTTCAAAACAAAATCCATTTTTCAAAAAGCTAAGTGGGAGGGTCGTTTGCGTTGAAACTTTCCCAAGGTCTCCGACTTTAGCCTGATCGTGACATGTGGATAGGTTAAGAACCACCTTAGTGGTCCTCACTTCAATGGGAGAAACCCATGAAACATGTCGCTAAGGAGTCATCAGGTTGCTTATAGAAGATAAGACTCGAAAAGGAAGTATTGAGGCGAGACCATCCCTAGATGGATCGTTAGTTCATAACAACCTCTAGAGTCGATTAGTCGGTTAAACACTTAGACTAAAGATCATTGTAATCTCCCATAGGAGCTAGGCAATGGATCTAAGGTGAGCAAAAAGATGGTGATTGGTTGCACTAGATGTAGAGACATCTTGTAAAGTGAACCAAACGAGAGGAGTCTCGATGCGATAGGAGGCTTCACGGACGCCACCCCTATGTGGGACGTGTTGCCGTTTATGATCGCAACACCATAGATGAAACATTTTTTAAGGATTTTATTTATGTTTAAGTATTTGCATTCATGCATCATACTTCTCTTAAATATAAGCAAATTATCAACACCGCTTTATTTTATTTTTCAGCAATTATGTCTTTATCCCCGATCGCGCAAATTCTTAGTACAAACAAACTAGTTGGTGAAAATTACGTTGACTGGAAACGTAACCTCGATATCGTGTTGACGGTAGACAAGCACAAGCATGTGCTCACTACCCCCTGTCCTCTTGAGCCGAATGATGATTCGACTCAAGAAGAGCGAGACGCATACACTGCTTGGATGCGTTCTGATGAGATTGTTAGGTGCTATATCTTAGCATCAATTAGCAATGTGTTGCAACAGCAACATCGGAACATGCTGACGGCTGCAGATATGATCTACAGCATCTCCGAAATGTTCGGAAGCCAGGGCCGTCAAGCCAAGCAAGCTGCAGTGCGCAACTTCATGAACTGCCGTATGAAATCCGGCACTCCTGTTCGGGACCATATGCTATTGATCATAAGTCACCTGAATGAGATGGAGCTCATGGGAGCTGAAATAGATGGAGAGACTCAAGTGGATATGATCCTAGAGACTCTCGCGGAGATGTTTGACAACTTCAAACTCAACTACTCTATGAATAAGTTGAGTTATTCACTCCCGGAACTCATGAAGGAGCTTCAAACTGCGGAAACTCTTCTGCTTAAAGGCAAAAAGAGGAACGGAGAGGCTAACCTTGCTGAAGCGAAGCCTTCCACCTCGGGTGTCAAGAAACAGAAGAAAGCCCGCAGTAACAAGAAGAAGCCGGCTGCGAAAGGCAAGAACGCTGCAAAGGTAGACAAGAGTACTGACAAATGTCACCATTGCGGAATGTCTGGCCACTGGAAACGCACCTGTCCTACATACCTCAAGGAGGTCAAAGCTAAAGGTACATTGCTTGTTACCGAAGCCTGTTTTGTGGCTGACTCTACTTTTTCTTGGATTGTAGACTCTGGAGCCACTAATCATGTTTGTTGTTCTCTGCAGGGGTTTAGGGAAAACAAAAGGCTTAGCAAGGACGAGTTCAACTTCCGCTGGGGGAATGGAGCATCAGTATCAGCAACAGCCGTTGGAAGTATTAAATTAATTTTTGAGAACAGTTTTATTTTTTTGAACAATGTTTATTATGTCCCGGTTTTTGGGAAAAACCTTATTTCTGTGGCTCGTTTGATTGAGCAAGGATATTCTTTGGATTTTAATAATGATGTGATTCAGATTCTAAAGAATGGCTTCATGATTACTTCTACAGTCATGATAAACAATCTGTTCTACATTAAACCAAATATTCCAACGATTTGCGATACTGAATTGAATGATGATTCAATGAGAGAAAGTAAGAGATTGAGGTTAGACTCAATTGATCCAACCTACAAATGGCATCTACGTCTTGGACATATTGGCCTTGACAGGATTAAAAGGTTGGTAAGAGACGGTCCCTTGCAAACCTTAAGTGTAGGCTCACTACCTACATGTGAATCCTGCATAGAAGGAAAAATGACCAAGAGACCCTTTTCAGCAAAGGGTAATATAGCTGATGAATGCCTAGAACTCGTACATAGTGATGTATGTGGGCCATTCAATATCCAAGCAAGAGGAGGATATGAATATTTCATAACCTTCACTGATGACTATTCTCGTTTTGGTCATATTTATCTAATTCGTCAAAAGTCTGAAACCTTTGAAAAGTTCAAAGAATTCAAGGCTTTGGTTGAAAAGCAATTAGATAAACAGATCAAAACACTACGATCTGATCGTGGTGGTGAATACTTGCTGGGAGAGTTCGAAGACTTTCTTAAGGAAGAAGGTATATTTTCTCAACTGACCGCGCCAGGTACTCCTCAGCAGAATGGCGTGTCTGAGAGAAGGAATCGAACTCTATTAGACATGGTTAGATCAATGATGAGTTACTCATCTCTTCCAGATTCCTTTTGGGGATAGGCCTTGGAAACAGCAGCATACATTCTGAACCAAGTTCCATCTAAGGCAGTACCTGGAACTCCATATGAAAGATGGAGTGGCAAGAAGTCATCTCTTGGCCACACCAGAATATGGGGTTGTCCGGCACATGTGCTTAGAAAGAAGACTGGTAAGCTGACTAGTCGTTCAGAACTGTGCCTATTTGTAGGATCTCCCAAAGGAACAAAAGGCTATATCTTTTATAGTCCTACTGATCAGAAAACATTCGTCAGCACGAATGCTCGTTTTTTGGAAGAGGATTTTATAAAGAATATGAAGCCAAGAAGCAAGCTTGTACTTGAGGAATTGACTGGTGAAAATGTTCATGCAACATATCCGCAATCTATTCCTGAACCGACAACAGATGAACCACACCAAGAACTAACACCAGTGGAGCCTCGACGTAGTGGGAGGGTTGTGAGACAACCTGATAGGTACATGTCTTATGGAGACGCATTATATGCAGTCTCAGATTTAGACATCGACGAACCTGTCTCCTACTTGCAGGCCATGGAAAGTTCTGAAGCAAACCTATGGCATGAAGCCATGGACTCCGAAATACAATCGATGTATAAAAATGGCGTATGGACTCTAGTAGATCCTCCTGAAGGGGTAAAACCCGTAGGGTGTAAATGGATCTACAAGAAGAAGAGGGGTCCGGATGGGAATGTAGAGACATTCAAAGCAAGGCTGGTAGCCAAGGGCTACACCCAGAAAGCAGGCATCGACTATGAGGATACCTTCTCTCCGGTAGCCATGCTTAAATCCATCCGAATTCTTCTATCCATTGCTGCTGCTTTAGATTATGAAATCTGGCAGATGGATGTAAAGACAGCTTTTCTGGATGGCAATCTGGATGAGCGCATTTACATGGCACAACCAGATGGATTCATTGAAAAGGGTCTAGAAGAAAAGGTTTGCGAATTGCAGAAGTCCATTTATGGACTGAAGCAGGCATCCAGATCATGGAATATCAGATTCGATGAGACTGTTAAAACTTATGGTTTTGTTCAGTCAATGGATGAGCCTTGTGGGTATAAGCTGATACAAGAAGGCAAAGTGGTTTTCTTAGTCTTATATGTAGATGACATACTACTCATTGGGAATGATGTAGGAAGACTAACTGAGGTTAAGCTCTGGCTCGCAAAGCAGTTTGACATGAAGGATCTAGGAGAAGCTGCCTATGTTTTGGGAATTCAGATCTTTCGAGATCGGAAGAACAAACAATTGGCACTGTCTCACGCATCCTACATCGATAAGGTAATGGACCGATTCGCTATGCAAAACTCCAAAAAGGGTTATCTACCCTTCCGACATGGAGTATCCCTCTCTAAGGAGCAGTCTCCCAAGACTCCTCAAGAAGAGGAAGACATGAGCCGAGTTCCTTACACTTCAGCCGTGGGAAGCCTCATGTATGCGATGCTTTGCACCAGACCTGATATATGCTACGCAGTAGGCGTGGTGAGTAGATTCCAGTCAAACCCTGGACCCGAGCACTGTGTTGCTGTAAAGCATATCCTCAAGTATCTTAGGAGAACGAGGAACTATATGCTTGTATATTCAGGTACTGACCTGAATATGACGGGATATACCGATTACGATTTCCAATCGGATAAGGATTCCAGGAAATCCACTTCAGGATCAGTGTTTGTCCTGAATGGAGGTTCGGTGGTATAGAGGAGCATCAAGCAGACTTGCATAGCTGACTCCACCATGGAGGCCGAATATGTGGCAGCTTGTGAAGCTGCGAAAGAGGCTGTATGGCTTAAAAAGTTCCTTGTTTCACTGGAAGTTGTTCCGGAAGCTGATAGGCCCATGGTACTGTATTGCGATAACAGTGGGCCTGTAGCAAACTCTAAGGAGCCTAGAAGCCACAAAAGGTCCAAGCACATAGAGCGGAAATACCACCTCATCCGTGAGATTGTACAAAGAGGCGATGTTGAAGTAACAAAGATATCTACACATGACAACTTGGCCGATCCATTCACAAAGGCTTTATCTGGTAAAGTCTTTGATAGGCATCTGGAAGGTTTGGGCATGCGAGATTGTACACACCTACTTTAAGTCCAAGTGGGAGTTAGTTGGAAATGTGTCCATAAAGTGGGATGTAATTTGTTATTTATGAAATGACAAATGTAAGACATTATTATTTTGCTGATTTTATAAAATAAGATAAAGTTATGTTTGACACATACTCAAGAGTGTTTATGATATTGCTTAGTCCATAAACTGTTACCAACGAAAGAAGAGTCAGGGGAACCCTGCCGGACAAACTCTTCGGATACAGTTTAAAATAGAAATTCGCAGTCTTAGGATTGATTGGGCAATCGAATCCGATTATGACTGTTAGATCGAACCATGTGATGCTGGTCTCGGGGCATGGGAGTTGGACTCTGTGGTTGATCTAGACATGCTCGCAACATGTTGAATAGACCATGTGATTGATTAGGTTAGAGTAAAAACCGTTTTACACAACTCTAAACCTAATCATCACAACTTAAGTATATTTGTATAATTATCTTAATCCTGAAGTGAATGCGTAGCTCAACTTAGTATCTCATGATCTTTGATTCGCCAATGAGATTAGTTCACAGTTATTGAACGACATCTCGGTTATTGGGATCATGAAAATATTAAGTTGGAGTTATGTGATTCACAGATATGGAATTCTTAAAAATAATATCACCTCATGCTTTATTGACGGGTGTGTGAATAAATAAACCAGGCCTGGTATTCAATGATGATATTCATTGATTAAGACATCGTAACATGTGCGAGACATCTTACGAACGTTTGTCTTTCTTATTCACAGTCATATAAAGGAGTTGAGGAAATAATGATTAGAATGGTAAAACGTTAATATTATATACACCATTCTGATCACTGATATTTACGAAGGATAATAATGCATTTACACTGTGGACCGTGTGATAAATTGTATCAACACCAAAAGAAAAATTAGCGCACATGAATCGAGAGATTATTCGGCATCGAACTTTTAGTGGAGTTGTACGATGTCGGAATTACATATGTCGATAACTTATAGGGATAAGTTAGTCGAATATTGTAATTCCATAGCTTTGTTCATGTGGGTCCATTCGGTCTCAAGGCTAGCTCTAATAAATGGGAAAAACAGAAACTGATAATTATGTTTAAATTCATTGTGTTATTTTTCATTTATTTGATAATTGAAAAATAAAAGGAATGAGTTTTGAATTACGAAATTAATGGAGATTAATTTAAAATTCAAAATGAAATTTAAACATGATTTTATTTGGCAACAAAAGGAAAGAGAAAAGTGAGATTTTATTTTGGGAAAATTCGGAAATCCCTTGCCTTAAGGGGATTTCGAATTTTGCTCCAAAATAGGGAAAGAAATTCGGAAATCCCTAAGCCATGTAGGGATTTTCGGATTTCAACCCTAGGGTTAAGGAGAAATTCGAAAATCCCATCTAGGGTTTGAGTTTTTGAATTTTCTCCTATATAGGGATATTATTGAAAACCCTAGGGAGAGAGTCTTTTGGAGAAAAGAAAAAGAGATCACACTTTCCTTAGGGTGGCCGGATTTTGTAGAGACAAAATAGAAGGAAAAAGTTTCCTTAGGTTTTTGAAAAAGAGCCCACTCTCTCATCCTAAAAATTGTAGAGACATAGCCTTGAATCAACGAGTGGTTCTTGTTGTGATCGTGACAATAAACAACGATCTTGTTTCACGGCAATTCTCCATCTTGGAACGTGAGATAGTGAGACAAGATCCTTGCGGTCAATTAATTCAATCGTCACAAAGGTATGTGAGATTTTTTCTAATCCTTTGTCCATAAACATATATCATGCATGCATCTCTCGTTGTGGTTTACGTTTAATTATGAATTAAATGGATATGATAAAATTTTTGAAATTCCGCCTACAATATAGTTGTTGTTCAAATGATTTTTCATATATAAATCACAATAAGATCCTACAATTTTGGCCGATTTTAGCCCACAATATTTGTAGAGCTCAAAAAGTGCTTCGATTTGGTATATTATAGGCCCAACAACGATTTCTAGAGCAAGAGTTGTGGTCGTATTCAATCACAGTTTTTCGATATTTGTTCCTCCAAATCTGATGAAAAAAAGTTAATTTTGGCCAAAAAAATTTAGTTGGTAAATTTGGCCCAGGCTAATTTGTAGCGCTCGAAAGGAGCTTCGATTTGGTACATTATAGGCCCAGCTACGATTTCTGGATCAAGAGTTATGGGCGTATTCAGTCACAGTTTTTTGAATTTTTTTCCTCCAAATCTGATGAAAACAAGTTAATTTTGGCCTTAAAATTGGGT
Organism: Morus indica; assembly: GCA_029231665.1. Classification (NCBI taxonomy): domain Eukaryota; kingdom Viridiplantae; phylum Streptophyta; class Magnoliopsida; order Rosales; family Moraceae; genus Morus; species Morus indica. The sequence continues at coordinate 149,445 of JACAGA010000022.1, forward strand.
TGGCAGATTTCGCCCCACCATATTTGTAGAGCTCAAAAAGAGCTTCGATTTGGTAAATTATAGTCCCAGCAATGATTTTTGGAAAACAAGTTATGGCCGACTTTAGACACAATTCTCCGATTTTTTTCCTCCGAAACTGATGAAAACAAGTGAATTTTTGCCGAAAAAATTGCATTGGCGGTGTTCGGCCTACCTCATTTTTAGAGCTCGAAACAGCTTCGATTTGGTATATTCTAGGCCTAGCAACGATTTCTAGATCAAGAGTTATGGCCGTATTCAGTCACAGTTTTTCGATATTTTTTCCTCCAAATCTGATGAAAACAAGTTAATTTTGGCCTAAAAAATTTAGTTGGCCGATTTCGGCCCACCATATTTGTAAAGCTCGAAAAGAGCTTCGATTTGGTATATTATAGGCCCAGCAATGATTTCTAGAGCAAGAGTTATGGTCGTATTCAATCACGGTTTTTCGATATTTTTTCCTCCAAATCTGATGAAAAAAAGTTAATTTTGGCCTAAAAAATTTAGTTGGCAAATTTCGCCCAGGCTTATTTGTAGAGCTCGAAAGGAGCTTCGATTTTGTATATTATAGGCCCAGCTACGATTTTTAGATCAAGATTTATGGCCGTATTCAGTCACAGTTTTTCGATTATTTTTCCTCCAAATCTGATGAAAATAAGTTAATTTTGGCCTAAAAAATTTAGTTGGCCGATTTCGGCCCACCATATTTGTAGAGCTCGAAAAGTGCTTTGATTTGGTATATTATAGGCCAAGCAATGATTTCTAGAGCAAGAGTTATGGTCGTTTTCAATCACAGTTTTTCGATATTTTTTCCTCCAAATCTGATGAAAAAAAGTTAATTTTTGGCCTAAAAAATTTAGTTGGCAAATTTTGCCCAGGCTTAATTGTAGAGTTCGAAAGGAGCTTCGATTTTGTATATTATAGGCCCAGCTACGATTTTTGGATCAAGAGTTATGGCCGTATTCAGTCACAGTTTTTCGATTTTTTTTCCTCCAAATATAATGAAATCCAGTTAATTTTGGCCTAAAAAATTTAGTTGGCCGATTTCGGCCCGCCTTAATTGTAGAGCTCGAAAAGAGCATTGATTTGGTATATTATAGGCCCAGCTACGTTTTCTGGATCAAGAGTTATGGCCGTATTCAGTCACAGTTTTTTGTTTATTTTTCCTCCAATTCTGATGAAAACAAGTTAATTTTGGCCTAAAAAATTTAGTTGGCCGATTTCGGCCCACCATATTTCTAGAGCTCGAAAAGTGCTTTGATTTGGTATATTATAGGCAGGGCAATGATTTCTAGAGCAAGAGTTTTTGTCGTATTCATTCACAGTTTTTCAATATTTTTTCCTCCAAATCTGATGAAAAAAAGTTAATTTTTGGCCTAAAAAATTTAGTTTGCAAATTTTGCCCAGGCTTAATTGTAGAGCTCGAAAGGAGCTTCGATTTTGTATATTATAGGCCCAGCTACGTTTTCTGGATCAAGAGTTATGGCCGTATCCAGCCACAGTTTTTTGATTATTTTTCCTCCAATTCTGATGAAAACAAGTTAATTTTGGCCTAAAAAATTTAGTTGGCCAATTTCGGCCCACCATATTTGTAGAGCTCGAAAAGTGCTTCGATTTTAAATATTATAGGCCCAGCAACGATTTCTAGAGCACAAGTTATGGTCGTATTCAATCACAGTTTTTCGATATTTTTTCCTCCAAATCTGATGAAAAAAAGTTAATTTTGGCCTAAAAAATTTACTTTGCAAATTTCGCCCAGGCTAATTTGTAGTGCTCGAAAGGAGCTTCGATTTGGTATATTATAGGCCCAGCTACGATTTCTGGATCAAGAGTTAGGGGCGTATTCAGTTACAGTTTTTCGATTTTTTTTCCTCCAAATCTGATGAAAACAGGTTAATTTTGGCCTTAAAATTGGGTTGGCAGATTTCGCCCCACCATATTTGTAGAGCTCGAAAAGTGCTTCGATTTGGTAAATTATAGTCCCAGCAACGATTTTTGAAAACAAGTTATGGCCGACTTCAGACACAATCCTCCGAAACTGATGAAAACAAGTGAATTTTTGCCGAAAAAATTGCGTTGGCGGGGTTCGGCCTACCTCATTTTTAGAGCTCGAAACAGCTTCGATTTGGTATATTCTAGGCCCAACAACGATTTCTAGATCAAGAGTTATGGCCGTATTCAGTCACAGTTTTTCGATATTTTTTCCTCCAAATCTGATGAAAACAAGTTAATTTTGGCCTAAAAAATTTAGTTGGCCGATTTCGGCCCACCATATTTGTAGAGCTCGAAAAGTGCTTCGATTTGGTGTATTATAGGCCCAGCAACGATTTCTAGATGAAGAGTTATGGTCGTATTCAATCACAGTTCTTTGATATTTTTTCCTCCAAATCTGTCGAAAAAAAGTTAATTTTGGCCTAAAAAATTTTGTTGGCAAATTTCGCCCAGGCTTATTTGTAGAGCTCGAAAGGAGCTTCGATTTTGTATATTATAGGCCCAGCTACGATTTCTGGATCAAGAGTTATGGCCGTATTCAGTCACAGTTTTTCGATTATTTTTCCTCCAAATCTGATGAAAACAAGTTAATTTTGGCTTAAAAAATTTAGTTGGTCGATTTCGGCCCACCATATTTGTAGAGCTCGAAAAGTGCTTCGATTTGGTATATTATAGACCCAGCAATGATTTCTAGAGCAAGAGTTATGGTCGTATTCAATCACGGTTTTTCGATATTTTTTCTTCCAAATCTGATGAAAAAAAGTTAATTTTGGCCTAAAAAATTTAGTTGGCAAATTTCGCCCAGGCTTATTTGTAGAGCTCCAAAGGAGCTTCGATTTTGTATATTATAGGCCCAGCTACGATTTCTGGATCAAGAGTTATGGCCGTATTCAGTCACAGTTTTTCGATTTTTCTCCCACCAAATCTGATGAAAACAAGTTAATTTTGCCCTAAAAAATTTAGTTCGCCAATTTCGGCCAGCCTTATTTGTAGAGCTCGAAAAGAGCTTTGATTTGGTATATTATAAGGCCAGCTACTATATCTGGATCAAGAGTTATGGCCGTATTCAGTCACAGTTTTTCGATTATTTTTCCTCCAAATCTGATGAAAACAAGTTAATTTTGGCCTAAAAAATTTAGTTGGCCGATTTCAGCCCGCCATATTTGTAGAGCTCAAAAAGTGCTTCGATTTGGTATATTATAGGCCCAGCGACGATTTATAGGGCAAGAGTTATGGTCGTATTCAATCACAGTTTTTCGATATTTTTTCCCCCAAATCTGATGAAAAAAAGTTAACTTTGGCCAGAAAATTTTAGTTGGCAAATTTCGCCATGGCTAATTTGTAGAGCTCGAATGGAGCTTCGATTTGATATATTATAGGCCCAGCTACGATTTCTTGATGAAGAGTTATGGCCGTATTCATTCACAGTTTTTTGATTTGTTTTCCCCAAATCTGATGCAAACAAGTTTTTTTTGGCTTAAAAAATTTAGTTGGCCGATTTCGGCCCGCCTTATTTGTTGGGCTCGAAAAGAGCTTTGATTTGGTATATCATAGGCCCAGCTACGATTTCTGGATCAAGAATTATGGCCGTATTCAGTCACAGTTTTTCGATTATTTTTCCTCCAAATCTGATGAAAACAAGTTAATTTTGGCCTAAAAAATTTTGTTGGCTGATTTCGGCCCACCATACTTGTAGAGCTCGAAAAGTGCTTCGATTTGGTATATTCTAGGCCCAGCAACGATTTCTAGAGCAAGAGTTATGGTCTTATTCAATCACAGTTTTTTGATATATTTTCCTCCAAATCTGATGAAAAAAAGTTAATTTTCGCCTAAAAAATTTAGTTGGCATATTTCGCCAAGGCTACTTTGTAGAGCTCGAAAGAAGCTTCGATTTTTTATATTATAGGCCCAGCTACGATTTTTGGATCAAGAGTTATGGCCGTATTCAGTCACAGTTTTTCGATTTTTCACCCACCAAATCTGATGAAAACAAGTTAATTTTGCCCTAGAAAATTTAGTTGGCCAATTTCGGCCAGCCATATTTGTAGAGCTCGAAAAGAGCTTTGATTTGGTATATTATAAGGCCAGCTACGATTTCTGCATCAAGAGTTATGGCCGTATTCAGTCACAGTTTTTCGATTATTTTTCCTCCAAATCTGATGAAAACAAGTTAATTTTGGCCTAAAAAATTTAGTTGGCCGATTTCGGCCCGCCATATTTGTAGAGCTCAAAAAGTGCTTCGATTTGGTATATTATAGGCCCAGCAACGATTTATAGAGCAAGAGTTATGTTCGTATTCAATCACAGTTTTTTGATATTTTTTCCTCCAAATCTGATGAAAAAAAGTTAACTTTGGCCAAAAAAATTTAGTTGGCAAATTTCGCCATGGCTAATTGGTAGAGCTCGAATGGAGCTTCGATTTGATATATTATAGGCCCAGCTACGATTGCTGGATCAAGAGTTATGGCCGTATTCATTCACAGTTTTTTGATTTGTTTTCCTCCAAATCTGATGCAAACAAGTTTTTTTTGGCTTAAAAAATTTAGTTGGCCGATTTCGGCCCACCTTATTTGTTGGGCTCGAAAAGAGCATTGATTTGGTATATTATAGGCCCAGCTACGATTTCTGGATCAAGAATTATGGCCGTATTCAGTCACAGTTTTTCGATTATTTTTCCTCCAAATCTGATGAAAACAAGTTAATTTTGGCCTAAAAATTTTAGTTGGCCGATTTCGACCCACCATATTTGCACAGCTCGAAAAGTGCTTCGATTTGGTAAAATATAGGCCCAGCAATGATTTCTAGAGCAAGAGTTATCTTCGTATTCAATCACAATTTTTCGATATTTTTTCCTCCGAATCTGATGAAAAAAAGTTAACTTTGGCCAAAAAAATTTAGTTGGCAAATTTCGCCAAGGCTACTTTGTAGAGCTCGAAAGGAGCTTCGATTTGGTATATTATAGGCCAAGCTACGATTTCTGGATCAAGAGTTATGGCCGTATTCAATCACAGTTTTTCAATTTTTTTGCCTCCAAATCTGATGAAAACAAGTTATTTTTGGCCTAAAAAATTTAGTTGGCCAATTTCGGCCCGCCTTATTTGTTGGGCTCGAAAAGAGTTTCGATTTGGTATAGTATAGGCCCAGCTACGATTTCTGGATCAAGAGTTATGGCTGTATTCAGTCACAGTTTTTCGATTTTTTTTCCTCCAAATCTGATAAAAACAAGTTAATTTTGCCCTAAAAAACTTAGTTGGCCGATTTCGGCCCACCATATTTGTAGAGCTCGAAAAGTGTTTCGATTTGGTATATTATAGGCCCAGCAACGATTTCTAGAGCAAGAGTTATGGTCGTATTCAATCAGAGTTTTTCGATATTTTTTCCTCCAAATCTGATGAAAAAAAGTTAATTTTGGCCTAAAAAGTTTAGTTGGCAAATTTCGCCCAGGCTTATTTGTAGAACTCGATAGGAGCTTCGATTTTGTATATTATAGGCCCAGCTATGATTTTTGGATCAAGAGTTATGGCCGTATTCAGTCACAGTTTTTCAATTTTTTTTCCTCCAAATCTGAAGAAAACAAGTTAAGTTTGGCCTAAAAAATTTAGTTGGCCGATTTCGGCCCGCCTTATTTGTAGAGCTCGAAAAGAGCATTGATTTGGTATATTATAGGCCCAGCTACGATTTCTAGATCAAAAGTTATGGCTGTATTCAGTCACATTTTTTCGATTTTTTTTCCTCCAAATCTGATAAAAACAAGTTAATTTTGCCCTAAAAAATTTAGTTGGCCGATTTCGGCCCACCATATTTGTAGAGCTCGAAAAGTGCTTCTATTTGGTATATTATAGGCCCAGCAACGATTTCTAGAGCAAGAGTTATGGTCGTATTCAATCACAGTTTTTCAATATTTTTTCCTCCAAATCTGATGAAAAAAAGTTAATTTTGGCCTAAAAAGTTTAGTTGGCAAATTTCGCCCAGGCTTATTTGTAGAACTCGATAGGAGCTTCGATTTTGTATATTATAGGCCCAGCTATGATTTTTGGATCAAGAGTTATGGCCGTATTCAGTCACAGTTTTTCGATTTTTTTTCCTCCAAATCTGAAGAAAACAAGTTAATTTTGGCCTAAAAAATTTAGTTGGCCGATTTCGGCCCGCCTTATTTGTAGAGCTCGAAAAGAGCATTGATTTGGTATATTATAGGCCCAGCTACGATTTCTGGATCAAGAGTTATGGCCGTATTCAGTCACAATTTTTAAATTTTTTTTCCTCCAAATCTGACGAAAACAAGTTAATTTTGGCCTTAAAAACTGGGTTGGCGGATTTCGCCCCACCATAATTATAGAGCTCAAAAACTGCTTGGATCTGGTATATTATAGTCCCATCAACGATTTTTGGACAAAAAGTTATGGCCGACTTCAGACACAATTCTCCAATTTTTTTCCTCCGAAACTGACGAAAACAAGTGTATTTTAGCCGAAAAATTGCGTTGGCGTGGTTCGACCTACCTCATTTTAAGAGCTCGAAACAGCTTCGATTTGGTATATTCTAGGCCCAGCAACGATTTCTAGATCAAGAGTTATGGCTGTATTCAGTCACAGTTTTTCGATAGTTTTTCCCCCAAATCTGATGAAAACAAGTTAATTTTGCCCTAAAAAATTTAGTTGGCCGATTTCGGCCCACCATATTTGTAGAGCTCGAAAAGAGCTTCGATTTGGTATATTATAGGCCCAGCAACGATTTCTAGATGAAGAGTTATGGTCGTATTCAATCACAGTTTTTAGATAATTTTTCCTCCATATCTGATGAAAAAAAGTTAATTTTGGCCTAAAAAATTTTGTTGGCAAATTTCGCCCATGCTTATTTGTAGAGCTCGAAAGGTGCTTAGATTTTGTATATTATAGGCCCAGCTACGATTTCTGGATCAAGAGTTAAGGCCGTATTCAGTCACAGTTTTCGATTTTTTTCCTCCAAATCTGATGAAAACAAGTTAATTTTGGCCTAAAAAATTTAGTTGGCCGATTTCGGCCAGCCTTATTTGTAGAGCTCAAAAAGGGCTTTGATTTGGTATATTATAAGCCCAGCTACGATTTCTGGATCAAGAGTTATGGCCGTATTCAGTCACAGTTTTTCGATTATTTTTCCTCCAAATCTGATGAAAACAAGTTAATTTTGGCGTAAAAAATTTAGTTGGCGGATTTCGAACCACTATATTTGTAGAGCTCGAAAAGTGCTTCGATTTAGTATATTATAGGCCCAGCAATCATTTCTAGAGCAAGAGATATGGTCGTATTCAATCACAGTTTTTCGATATTTTTTCCTCCAAATCTGATGAAAAAAAGTTAACTTTGGCCAAAAAAATTTAGTTGGCAAATTTCGCCAAGGCTAATTTGTAGATCTCGAAAGGAGCTTCGATTTGGTATATTATAGGCCCAGCTACGATTTCTGGATCAAGAGTTATGGCCGTATTCAGTCACAGTTTTTCGATTTTTTTTCCTCCAAATCTGACGAAAACAAGTTAATTTTGGCCTTAAAAATTGGGTGGGCGGATTTCGCCCCACCATATTTGTAAAGCTCAAAAACTGCTTCGATTTGGTATATTATAGTCCCATCAACGATTTTTGGGCAAAAAGTTATGGCCGACTTCAGACACAATTCTCCAATTTTTTTCCTCCGAAACTGACGAAAACAAGTGAATTTTAGCCGAAAAAATTGCGTTGGCGTGGTTCGGCCTAGCTCATTTTAAGAGGTCGAAACAGCTTCGATTTGGTATATTCTAGGCCCAGCAACGATTTCTAGATCAAGAGTTATGGCCGTATTCAGTCACAGTTTTTCGATAGTTTTTCCTCCAAATCTGATGAAAACAAGTTAATTTTGCCCTAAAAAATTTAGTTGGCCGATTTGGCCCACCATATTTGTAGAGCTCGAAAAGAGCTTCAATTTGGTATATTATAGGCCCAGCAACGATTTCTAGATGAAGAGTTATGGTCGTATTCAATCACAGTTTTTAGATATTTTTTCCTCCATATCTGATGAAAAAAAGTTAATTTTGGCCTAAAAAATTTTGTTGGCAAATTTCGCCCAGGCTTATTTGTGAGCTCGAAAGGAGCTTAGATTTTGTATATTATAGGCCCAGCTACGATTTCTGGATCAAGAGTTAAGGCCGTATTCAGTCACAGTTTTTCGATTTTTTTCCTCCAAATCTGATGAAAACAAGTTAATTTTGGCCTAAAAAATTTAGTTGGCCGATTTCGGCCAGCCTTATTTGTAGAGCTCAAAAAGGGCTTTGATTTGGTATATTATAAGCCCAGCTACGATTTCTTGATCAAGAGTTATGGCCGTATTCAGTCACAGTTTTTCGATTATTTTTCCTCCAAATCTGATGAAAATAAGTTAATTTTGGCGTAAAAAATTTAGTTGGCGGATTTCGACCCACTATATTTGTAGAGCTCGAAAAGTGCTTCGATTTAGTATATTATAGGCCCAGCAATGATTTCTAGAGCAAGAGATATGGTTGTATTCAATCACAGTTTTTCGATATTTTTTCCTCCAAATCTGATGAAAAAAAGTTAACTTTTGCCAATAAAATTTAGTTGGCAAATTTCGCCAAGGCTAATTTGTAGAGCTCGAAAGGAGCTTCGATTTGGTATATTATAGGCCCAGCTACGATTTCTGGATCAAGAGTTATGGCCGTATTCAGTCACAGTTTTTCAATTTTTTTTCCTCCAAATCTGATGAAAACAAGTTAATTTTGGCCTAAAAAATTTAGTTCGCCGATTTCGGCCCGACATATTTTTAGAGTTGGAAAAGAGCTTCGATTTTGTATATTATAGGCCCAGCAACGATTTCTAGATCAAGAGTTATGGTCGTATTCAATCACAGTTTTTCAATTTTTTTTCCTCCAAATCTGATGAAAACAAGTTAATTTTGGCCTAAAAAATTTAGTTGGCCGATTTCGGGCCACTTTATTTGTAGAGCTCGAAAGGAGCTTCGATTTGGTATCTTATACGCCCAGCTACGATTTCTGGATCAAGAGTTATGGCCGTATTCAGTCACAGTTTTTCGATTTTTTTTCCTCCAAATCTGACGAAAACAAGTTAATTTTGGCCTTAAAAATTGGGTGGGCGGATTTCGCCCCACCATATTTGTAGAGCTCAAAAACTGCTTCGATTTGGTATATTATAGTCCCATCAACGATTTTTGGACAAAAAGTTATGGCCGACTTCAGACCCAATTCTCCAATTTTTTTCCTCCGAAACTGACGAAAATAAGTGAATTTTAGCCGAAAAAATTGCGTTGGCGTGGTTCGGCCTACCTCATTTTAAGAGGTCGAAACAGCTTCGATTTGGTATATTCCAGGCCCAGCAATGATTTCTAGATCAAGAGTTATGGCCGTATTCAGTCACAGTTTTTCGATAGTTTTTCCTCCAAATCTGATGAAAACAAGTTAATTTTGCCCTAAAAAATTTAGTTGGCCGATTTCGACCCACCATATTTGTAGAGCTCGAAAAGAGCTTCAATTTGGTATATTATAGGCCCAGCAACGATTTCTAGATGAAGAGTTATGGTCGTATTCAATCACAGTTTTTAAATATTTTTTCCTCCATATCTGATGAAAAAAAGTTAATTTTGGCCTAAAAAATTTTGTTGGCAAATTTCGCCCAGGCTTATTTGTGAGCTCGAAAGGAGCTTAGATTTTGTATATTATAGGCCCAGCTACGATTTCTGGATCAAGAGTTAAGGTTGTATTCAGTCACAGTTTTTCGATTTTTTTCCTCCAAATCTGATGAAAACAAGTTAATTTTGGCCTAAAAAATTTAGTTGGCCGATTTCGGCCAGCCTTATTTGTAGAGCTCAAAAAGGGATTTGATTTGGTATATTATAAGCCCAGCTACGATTTCTTGATCAAGAGTTATGGCCGTATTCAGTCACAGTTTTTCGATTATTTTTCCTCCAAATCTGATGAAAATAAGTTAATTTTGGCGTAAAAAATTTAGTTGGCGGATTTCGACCCACTGTATTTGTAGAGCTCGAAAAGTGCTTCGATTTAGTATATTATAGGCCCAGCAATGATTTCTAGAGCAAGAGATATGGTTGTATTCAATCACAGTTTTTCGATATTTTTTCCTCCAAATCTGATGAAAAAAAGTTAACTTTGGCCAAAAAAATTTAGTTGGCAAATTTCGCCAAGGCTAATTTGTAGAGCTCTAAAGGAGCTTCGATTTGGTATATTATAGGCCCAGCTACGATTTCTGGATCAAGAGTTATGGCCGTATTCAGTCACAGTTTTTCAATTTTTTTTCCTCCAAATCTGATGAAAACAAGTTAATTTTGGCCTAAAAAATTTAGTTCGCCGATTTCGGCCCGACATATTTTTAGAGTTGGAAAAGAGCTTCGATTTTGTATATTATAGGCCCAGCAACGATTTCTAGATCAAGAGTTATGGTCGTATTCAATCACAGTTTTTCAATTTTTTTTCCTCCAAATCTGATGAAAACAAGTTAATTTTGGCCTAAAAAATTTAGTTGGCCGATTTCGGGCCACTTTATTTGTAGAGCTCGAAAGGAGCTTCGATTTGGTCTCTTATACGCCCAGCTACGATTTCTGGATCAAGAGTTATGGCCGTATTCAGTCACAGTTTTTCGATTTTTTTTCCTCCAAATCTGACGAAAACAAGTTAATTTTGGCCTTAAAAATTGGGTGGGCGGATTTCGCCCCACCATATTTGGAGAGCTCAAAAACTGCTTCGATTTGGTATATTATAGTCCCATCAACGATTTTTGGACAAAAAGTTATGGCCGACTTCAGACACAATTCTCCAATTTTTTTCCTCCGAAACTGACGAAAACAAGTGAATTTTAGCCGAAAAAATTGCGTTGGCGTGGTTCGGCCTACCTCATTTTAAGAGGTTGAAACAGCTTCGATTTGGTATATTCTAGGCCCAGCAACGATTTCTAGATCAAGAGTTATTGCGGTATTCAGTCACAGTTTTTCGATAGTTTTTCCTCCAAATCTGATGAAAACAAGTTAATTTTGCCCTAAAAAATTTAGTTGGCCGATTTCGGCCCACCATATTTGTAGAGCTCGAAAAGAGCTTCAATTTGGTATATTATAGGCCCAGCAACGATTTCTAGATGAAGAGTTATGGTCGTATTCAATCACAGTTTTTAGATATTTTTTCCTCCATATCTGATGAAAAAAAGTTAATTTTGGCCTAAAAAATTTTGTTGGCAAATTTCGCCCAGGCTTATTTGTGAGCTCGAAAGGAGCTTAGATTTTGTATATTATAGGCCCAGCTACGATTTCTGGATCAAGAGTTAAGGCCGTATTCAGTCACAGTTTTTCGATTTTTTTCCTCCAAATCTGATGAAAACAAGTTAATTTTGGCCTAAAAAATTTAGTTGGCCGATTTCGGCCAGCCTTGTTTGTAGAGCTCAAAAAGAGCTTTGATTTGGTATATTATAAGCCCAGCTACGATTTCTTGATCAAGAGTTATGGCCGTATTCAGTCACAGTTTTTCGATTATTTTTCCTCCAAATCTGATGAAAACAAGTTAATTTTGGCCTAAAAAATTTAGTTGGCCGATTTCGGGCCACTTTATTTGTAGAGCTCGAAAGGAGCTTCGATTTGGTCTCTTATACGCCCAGCTACGATTTCTGGATCAAGAGTTATGGCCGTATTCAGTCACAGTTTTGCAATTTTTTTTCCTCCAAATCTGACGAAAACAAGTTAATTTTGGCCTTAAAAATTGGGTGGGCGGATTTCGCCCCACCATATTTGGAGAGCTCAAAAACTGCTTCGATTTGGTATATTATAGTCCCATCAACGATTTTTGGACAAAAAGTTATGGCCGACTTCAGACACAATTCTCCAATTTTTTTCCTCCGAAACTGACGAAAACAAGTGAATTTTAGCCGAAAAAATTGCGTTGGCGTGGTTCGGCCTACCTCATTTTAAGAGGTTGAAACAGCTTCGATTTGGTATATTCTAGGCCCAGCAACGATTTCTAGATCAAGAGTTATTGCGGTATTCAGTCACAGTTTTTCGATAGTTTTTCCTCCAAATCTGATGAAAACAAGTTAATTTTGCCCTAAAAAATTTAGTTGGCCGATTTCGGCCCACCATATTTGTAGAGCTCGAAAAGAGCTTCAATTTGGTATATTATAGGCCCAGCAACGATTTCTAGATGAAGAGTTATGGTCGTATTCAATCACAGTTTTTAGATATTTTTTCCTCCATATCTGATGAAAAAAAGTTAATTTTGGCCTAAAAAATTTTGTTGGCAAATTTCGCCCAGGCTTATTTGTGAGCTCGAAAGGAGCTTAGATTTTGTATATTATAGGCCCAACTACGATTTCTGGATCAAGAGTTAAGGCCGTATTCAGTCACAGTTTTTCGATTTTTTTCCTCCAAATCTGATGAAAACAAGTTAATTTTGGCCTAAAAAATTTAGTTGGCCGATTTCGGCCAGCCTTGTTTGTAGAGCTCAAAAAGGGCTTTGATTTGGTATATTATAAGCCCAGCTACGATTTCTTGATCAAGAGTTATGGCCGTATTCAGTCACAGTTTTTCGATTATTTTTCCTCCAAATCTGATGAAAATAAGTTAATTTTGGCGTAAAAAATTTAGTTGGCGGATTTCGACCCACTATATTTGTAGAGCTCGAAAAGTGCTTCGATTTAGTATATTATAGGCCCAGCAATGATTTCTAGAGCAAGAGATATGGTTGTATTCAATCACAGTTTTTCGATATTTTTTCCTCCAAATCTGATGAAAAAAAGTTAACTTTGGCCAAAAAAATTTAGTTGGCAAATTTCGCCAAGGCTAATTTGTAGAGCTCGAAAGGAGCTTCGATTTGGTATATTATAGGCCCAGCTACGATTTCTGGATCAAGAGTTATGGCCGTATTCAGTCACAGTTTTTCAATTTTTTTTCCTCCAAATATGATGAAAACAAGTTAATTTTGGCCTAAAAAATTTAGTTCGCCGATTTCGGCCCGACATATTTGTAGAGTTGGAAAAGAGCTTCGATTTTGTATATTATAGGCACAGCAACGATTTCTAGATCAAGAGTTATGGTCGTATTCAATCACAGTTTTTCAATTTTTTTTCCTCCAAATCTGATGAAAACAAGTTAATTTTGGCCTAAAAAATTTAGTTGGCCGATTTCGGACCACTTTATTTGTAGAGCTCGAAAGGAGCTTCGATTTGGTATCTTATACGCCCAGCTACGATTTCTGGATCAAGAGTTATGGCCGTATTCAGTCACAGTTTTTCGATTTTTTTTCCTCCAAATCTGACGAAAACAAGTTAATTTTGGCCTTAAAAATTGGGTGGGCGGATTTCGCCCCACCATATTTGTAGAGCTCAAAAACTGCTTCGATTTGGTATATTATAGTCCCATCAACGATTTTTGGACAAAAAGTTATGGCCGACTTCAGACCCAATTCTCCAATTTTTTTCCTCCGAAACTGACGAAAACAAGTGAATTTTAGCCGAAAAAATTGCGTTGGCGTGGTTCGGCCTACCTCATTTTAAGAGGTCGAAACAGCTTCGATTTGGTATATTCTAGGCCCAGCAATGATTTCTAGATCAAGAGTTATGGTCGTATTCAGTCACAGTTTTTCGATAGTTTTTCCTCCAAATCTGATGAAAACAAGTTAATTTTGCCCTAAAAAATTTAGTTGGCCGATTTCGACCCACCATATTTGTAGAGCTCGAAAAGAGCTTCAATTTGGTATATTATAGGCCCAGCAACGATTTCTAGATGAAGAGTTATGGTCGTATTCAATCACAGTTTTTAAATATTTTTTCCTCCATATCTGATGAAAAAAAGTTAATTTTGGCCTAAAAAATTTTGTTGGCAAATTTCGCCCAGGCTTATTTGTGAGCTCGAAAGGAGCTTAGATTTTGTATATTATAGGCCCAGCTACGATTTCTGGATCAAGAGTTAAGGTTGTATTCAGTCACAGTTTTTCGATTTTTTTCCTCCAAATCTGATGAAAACAAGTTAATTTTGGCCTAAAAAATTTAGTTGGCCGATTTCGGCCAGCCTTATTTGTAGAGCTCAAAAAGGGATTTGATTTGGTATATTATAAGCCCAGCTACGATTTCTTGATCAAGAGTTATGGCCGTATTCAGTCACAGTTTTTCGATTATTTTTCCTCCAAATCTGATGAAAATAAGTTAATTTTGGCGTAAAATATTTAGTTGGCGGATTTCGACCCACTATATTTGTAGAGCTCGAAAAGTGCTTCGATTTAGTATATTATAGGCCCAGCAATGATTTCTAGAGCAAGAGATATGGTTGTATTCAATCACACTTTTTCGATATTTTTTCCTCCAAATCTGGTGAAAAAAAGTTAACTTTGGCCAAAAAAATTTAGTTGGCAAATTTCGCCAAGGCTAATTTGTAGAGCTCGAAAGGAGCTTCGATTTGGTATATTATAGGCCCAGCTACGATTTCTGGATCAAGAGTTATGGCCGTATTCAGTCACAGTTTTTCGATTTTTTTTCCTCCAAATCTGATGAAAACAAGTTAATTTTGGCCTAAAAAATTTAGTTCGCCGATTTCGGCCCGACATATTTGTAGAGTTGGAAAAGAGCTTCGATTTTGTATATTATAGGCCCAGCAACGATTTCTAGATCAAGAGTTATGGTCGTATTCAATCACAGTTTTTCAATATTTTTTCCTCCAAATCTGATGAAAACAAGTTAATTTTGGCCTAAAAAATTTAGTTGGCCGATTTCGGGCCACTTTATTTGTAGAGCTCGAAAGGAGCTTCGATTTGGTATCTTATACGCCCAGCTACGATTTCTGGATCAAGAGTTATGGCCGTATTCAGTCACAGTTTTTCGATTTTTTTTCCTCCAAATCTGACGAAAACAAGTTAATTTTGGCCTTAAAAATTGGGTGGGCGGATTTCGCCCCACCATATTTGTAGAGCTCAAAAACTGCTTCGATTTGGTATATTATAGTCCCATCAACGATTTTTGGACAAAAAGTTATGGCCGACTTCAGACACAATTCTCCAATTTTTTTCCTCCGAAACTGACGAAAACAAGTAAATTTTAGCCGAAAAAATTGCGTTGGCGTGGTTCGGCCTACCTCATTTTAAGAGGTCGAAACAACTTCGATTTGGTATATTCTAGGCCCAGCAACGATTTCTAGATCAAGAGTTATGGCCGTATTCAGTCACAGTTTTTCGATAGTTTTTCCTCCAAATCTGATGAAAACAAGTTAATTTTGCCCTAAAAAATTTAGTTGGCCGATTTCGGCCCACCATATTTGTAGAGCTCGAAAAGAGCTTCGATTTGGTATATTATAGGCCCAGCAACGATTTCTAGATGAAGAGTTATGGTCGTATTCAATCACAGTTTTTAGATATTTCTTCCTCCAAATCTGATGAAAAAAAGTTAATTTTGGCCTAAAAAATTTTGTTGGCAAATTTCGCCCAGGCTTATTTGTGAGCTCGAAAGGAGCTTAGATTTTGTATATTATAGGCCCAGCTACGATTTCTGGATCAAGAGTTAAGGCCGTATTCAGTCACAGTTTTTCGATTTTTTTCCTCCAAATCTGATGAAAACAAGTTAATTTTGGCCTAAAAAATTTAGTTGGCCGATTTCGGCCAGCCTTATTTGTAGAGCTCAAAAAGGGCTTTGATTTGGTATATTATAAGCCCAGCTACGATTTCTGGATCAAGAGTTATGGCCGTATTCAGTCACAGTTTTTCGATTATTTTTCCTCCAAATCTGATGAAAATAAGTTAATTTTGGCGTAAAAAATTTAGTTGGCGGATTTCGACCCACTATATTTGTAGAGCTCGAAAAGTGCTTCGATTTAGTATATTATAGGCCCAGCAATGATTTCTAGAGCAAGAGATATGGTCGTATTCAATCACAGTTTTTTGATATTTTTTCCTCCAAATCAGATCAAAAAAAGTTAATTTTCGCCAAAAAAATTTAGTTGGCAAATTTCACACAGGCTAATTTGTAGAACTCGAAAGGAGCTTCGATATGGTATATTATTGGCCCAGCTATGATTTCTGGATCAATAGTTATGGCTGTATTCAGTAACAATTTTTTGATTTTTTTTTCCTCCAAATCTGATGAAAACAAGTTAATTTTGCCCTAAAAAATTTAGTTGGCCGATTTCGGCCCGCCTTAATTGTAGAGCTCGAAAAGAGCTTTGATTTGGTATATTACAGGCCCAGCAACGATTTCTAGAGCAAGAGTTATGGTCGTATTCAATCACAGTTTTTCGATAATTTTTCCTCCAAATCTGATGAAAAAAAGTTAATTTTGGCCTAAAAAATTGGGTTGGCAGATTTCGCCCCACCATATTTGTAGAGCTCGAAACAGCTTCGATTTGGTATATTCTAGGCCCACCAACGATTTCTAGATCAAGAGTTATGGCAGTATTCAGTTACAGTTTTTCGATATTTTTTCCTCCAAATCTGATGAAAACAAGTTTATTTTGGCCTAAAAAATTTAGTTGGCCGATTTCGGCCCTGTAGAGCTCGAAAAGAGCTTCGATTTGGTATATTATAGGCCCAGCAACGATTTCTAGATCAAGAGTTATGGTCGTATTCAATCACAGTTTTTCATTATTTTTTCCTCCAAATCTGATGAAAAAATGTAATTTTGTCCTAAAAAATTAAGTGGGCAAATTTCGCCCAGGCTTATTTGTAGAGCTCGAAAGGAGGTTCGATTTGGTATATTAGAGGCCCAGCTACGATTTCTGGATCAAGAGTTATGGCCGAATTCAGTCACAGTTTTTCGATTTTTTTTTCTCCTAATCTGATGAAAACAAGTTAATTTTGGCCTAAAAAATTTAGTTGACTGATTTCGGCCCACCATATTTGTAGAGCTCGAAAAGAGCTTCGATTTGGTACATTATAGGCCCAGCAACGATTTCTAGATCAAGAGTTATGGTCGTATTCAATCACAGTTTTTTGATATTTTTTCCTCCAAATCAGATCAAAAAAAGTTAATTTTCGCCAAAAAAATTTAGTTGGCAAATTTCACACAGGCTAATTTGTAGAACTCGAAAGGAGCTTCAATTTGGTATATTATTGGCCCAGCTATGATTTCTGGATCAAGAGTTATGGCCGTATTCAGTCACAGTTTTTCAATTTTTTTTCCTCTAAATCTTATGAAAACAAGTTTATTTTGGCCTAAAAAATTTAGTTGGCCGATTTCGGCCCACCATATTTGTAGAGCTCGAAAAGAGCTTCGATTTGGTATATTATAGGCCCAGCAACGATTTCTAGATCAAGAGTTATGGTCATATTCAATCACAGTTTTTCGATATTTTTTCCTCCAAATCAGATCAAAAAAAGTTAATTTTGGCCAAAAAAATTTAGTTGGCAAATTTCACACAAGCTAATTTGTAGAACTCGAAAGGAGCTTCGATTTGGTATATTATTGGCCCAGCTATGATTTCTGGATGAAGAGTTATGGCCGTATTCAGTCACAGTTTTTCAATTTTTTTTCCTCCAAATCTGATGAAAACAAGTTTATTTTGGCCTAAAAAATTTAGTTGGCCGATTTCGGCCAGCCTTATTTGTAGGGCTCAAAAAGGGCTTTGATTTGGTATATTATAAGCCCAGCTACGATTTCTGGATCAAGAGTTATGGCCGTATTCAGTCACAGTTTTTCGATTATTTTTCCACCAAATCTGATGAAAACAAGTTAATTTTGGCATAAAAAATTTAGTTGGCGGATTTCGACCCACTATATTTGTAGAACTCGAAATGTGCTTCGACTTAGTATATTATAGGCCCAGCAATGATTTCTAGAGCAAGAGATATGGTCGTATTCAATCACAGTTTTTTGATATTTTTTCCTCCAAATCAGATCAAAAAAAGTTAATTTTCGCCAAAAAAATTTAGTTGGCAAATTTCACACAGGCTAATTTGTAGAACTCGAAAGGAGCTTCAATTTGGTATATTATTGGCCCAGCTATGATTTCTGGATCAAGAGTTATGGCCGTATTCAGTCACAGTTTTTCAATTTTTTTTCCTCTAAATCTTATGAAAACAAGTTTATTTTGGCCTAAAAAATTTAGTTGGCCGATTTCGGCCCACCATATTTGTAGAGCTCGAAAAGAGCTTCGATTTGGTATATTATAGGCCCAGCAACGATTTCTAGATCAAGAGTTATGGTCATATTCAATCACAGTTTTTCGATATTTTTTCCTCCAAATCAGATCAAAAAAAGTTAATTTTGGCCAAAAAAATTTAGTTGGCAAATTTCACACAAGCTAATTTGTAGAACTCGAAAGGAGCTTCGATTTGGTATATTATTGGCCCAGCTATGATTTCTGGATGAAGAGTTATGGCCGTATTCAGTCACAGTTTTTCAATTTTTTTTCCTCCAAATCTGATGAAAACAAGTTTATTTTGGCCTAAAAAATTTAGTTGGCCGATTTCGGCCAGCCTTATTTGTAGGGCTCAAAAAGGGCTTTGATTTGGTATATTATAAGCCCAGCTACGATTTCTGGATCAAGAGTTATGGCCGTATTCAGTCACAGTTTTTCGATTATTTTTCCACCAAATCTGATGAAAACAAGTTAATTTTGGCATAAAAAATTTAGTTGGCGGATTTCGACCCACTATATTTGTAGAACTCGAAATGTGCTTCGACTTAGTATATTATAGGCCCAGCAATGATTTCTAGAGCAAGAGATATGGTCGTATTCAATCACAGTTTTTTGATATTTTTTCCTCCAAATCAGATCAAAAAAAGTTAATTTTCGCCAAAAAAATTTAGTTGGCAAATTTCACACAGGCTAATTTGTCGAACTCGAAAGGAGCTTCGATAGGGTATATTATTGGCCCAGCTATGATTTCTGGATCAATAGTTATGGCTGTATTCAGTCACAATTTTTTGATTTTTTTTTCCTCCAAATCTGATGAAAACAAGTTAATTTTGCCCTAAAAAATTTAGTTGGCCGATTTCGGCCCGCCTTAATTGTAGAGCTCGAAAAGAGCTTTGATTTGGTATATTACAGGCCCAGCAACGATTTCTAGAGCAAGAGTTATGGTCGTATTCAATCACAGTTTTTCGATAATTTTTCCTCCAAATCTGATGAAAAAAAGTTAATTTTGGCCTAAAAAATTGGGTTGGCAGATTTCGCCCCACCATATTTGTAGAGCTCGAAACAGCTTCGATTTGGTATATTCTAGGCCCACCAACGATTTCTAGATCAAGAGTTATGGCCGTATTCAGTTACAGTTTTTCGATATTTTTTCCTCCAAATATGATGAAAACAAGTTTATTTTGGCCTAAAAAATTTAGTTCGCCGATTTCGGCCCTGTAGAGCTCGAAAAGAGCTTCGATTTGGTATATTATAGGCCCAGCAACGATTTCTAGATCAAGAGTTATGGTCGTATTCAATCACAGTTTTTCATTATTTTTTCCTCCAAATCTGATGAAAAAATGTAATTTTGTCCTAAAAAATTAAGTGGGCAAATTTCGCCCAGGCTTATTTGTAGAGCTCGAAAGGAGGTTCGATTTGGTATATTAGAGGCCCAGCTACGATTTCTGGATCAAGAGTTATGGCCGTATTCAGTCACAGTTTTTCGATTTTTTTTTCTCCAAATCTGATGAAAACAAGTTAATTTTGGCCTAAAAAATTTAGTTGACTGATTTTGGCCCACCATATTTGTAGAGCTCGAAAAGAGCTTCGATTTGGTACATTATAGGCCCAGCAACGATTTCTAGATCAAGAGTTATGGTCGTATTCAATCACAGTTTTTTGATATTTTTTCCTCCAAATCAGATCAAAAAAAGTTAATTTTCGCCAAAAAAATTTAGTTGGCAAATTTCACACAGGCTAATTTGTAGAACTCGAAAGTAGCTTCGATTTGGTATATTATTGGCCCAGCTATGATTTCTGGATCAAGAGTTATGGCCGTATTCAGTCACAGTTTTTCAATTTTTTTTCCTCTAAATCTGATGAAAACAAGTTTATTTTGGCCTAAAAAATTTAGTTGGCCGATTTCGGCCCACCATATTTGTAGAGCTCGAAAAGAGCTTCGATTTGGTATATTATAGGCCCAGCAACGATTTCTAGATCAAGAGTTATGGTCATATTCAATCACAGTTTTTCAATATTTTTTCCTCCAAATCAGATCAAAAAAAGTTAATTTTGGCCAAAAAAATTTAGTTGGCAAATTTCACACAAGCTAATTTGTAGAACTCGAAAGGAGCTTCGATTTGGTATATTATTGGCCCAGCTATGATTTCTGGATGAAGAGTTATGGCCGTATTCAGTCACAGTTTTTCAATTTTTTTCCTCCAAATCTGATGAAAACAAGTTTATTTTGGCCTAAAAAATTTAGTTGGCCGATTTCGGCCAGCCTTATTTGTAGGGCTCAAAAAGGGCTTTGATTTGGTATATTATAAGCCCAGCTACGATTTCTGGATCAAGAGTTATGGCCGTATTCAGTCACAGTTTTTCGATTATTTTTCCTCCAAATCTGATGAAAACAAGTTAATTTTGGCATAAAAAATTTAGTTGGCGGATTTCGACCCACTATATTTGTAGAACTCGAAAAGTGCTTCGATTTAGTATATTATAGGCCCAGCAATGATTTCTAGAGCAAGAGATATGGTCGTATTCAATCACAGTTTTTTGATATTTTTTCCTCCAAATCAGATCAAAAAAAGTTAATTTTCGCCAAAAAAATTTAGTTAGCAAATTTCACACAGGTTAATTTGTAGAACTCGAAAGGAGCTTCGATATGGTATATTATTGGCCCAGCTATGATTTCTGGATCAATAGTTATGGCTGTATTCAGTCACAATTTTTTGATTTTTTTTTCCTCCAAATCTGATGAAAACAAGTTAATTTTGCCCTAAAAAATTTAGTTGGCCGATTTCGGCCCGCCTTAATTGTAGAGCTCGAAAAGAGCTTTGATTTTGGTATATTACAGGCCCAGCAACGATTTCTAGAGAAGGAGTTGTGGTCGTATTCAATCACAGTTTTTCGATAATTTTTCCTCCACATCTGATGAAAAAAAGTTAATTTTGGCCTAAAAAATTGGGTTGGCAGATTTCGCCCCACCATATTTGTAGAGCTCGATACAGCTTCGATTTGGTATATTCTAGGCCCACCAACGATTTCTAGATCAAGAGTTATGGCCGTATTCAGTTACAGTTTTTCGATATTTTTTCCTCCAAATCTGATGAAAACAAGTTTATTTTGGCCTAAAAAATTTAGTTGGCCGATTTCGGCACTGTAGAGCTCGAAAAGAGCTTCGATTTGGTATATTATAGGCCCAGCAACGATTTCTAGATCAAGAGTTATGGTCGTATTCAATCACAGTTTTTCATTATTTTTTCCTCCAAATCTGATGAAAAAATGTAATTTTGTCCTAAAAAATTAAGTGGGCAAATTTCGCCCAGGCTTATTTGTAGAGCTCGAAAGGAGGTTCGATTTGGTATATTAGAGGCCCAGCTACGATTTCTGGATCAAGAGTTATGGCCGTATTCAGTCACAGTTTTTCGATTTTTTTTTCTCCAAATCTGATGAAAACAAGTTAATTTTGGCCTAAAAAATTTAGTTGACTGATTTCGGCCCACCATATTTGTAGAGCTCGAAAAGAGCTTCGATTTGGTACATTATAGGCCCAGCAACGATTTCTAGATCAAGAGTTATGGTCGTATTCAATCACAGTTTTTTGATATTTTTTCCTCCAAATCAGATCAAAAAAAGTTAATTTTCGCCAAAAAAATTTAGTTGGCAAATTTCACACAGGCTAATTTGTAGAACTCGAAAGGAGCTTCGATTTGGTATATTATTGGCCCAACTATGATTTCTGGATCAAGAGTTATGGCCGTATTCAGTCACAGTTTTTCAATTTTTTTTCCTCTAAATCTGATGAAAACAAGTTTATTTTGGCCTAAAAAATTTAGTTGGCCGATTTCGGCCCACCATATTTGTAGAGCTCGAAAAGAGCTTCGATTTGGTATATTATAGGCCCAGCAACGATTTCTAGATCAAGAGTTATGGTCGTATTCAATCACAGTTTTTCGATATTTTTTCCTCCAAATCAGATCAAAAAAAGTTAATTTTGGCCAAAAAAATTTAGTTGGCAAATTTCACACAAGCTAATTTGTAGAACTCGAAAGGAGCTTCGATTTGGTATATTATTGGCCCAGCTATGATTTCTGGATCAAGAGTTATGGCCGTATTCAGTCACAGTTTTTCAATTTTTTTCCTCCAAATCTGATGAAAACAAGTTTATTTTGGCCTAAAAAATTTAGTTGGCCGATTTCGGCCAGCCTTATTTGTAGGGCTCAAAAAGGGCTTTGATTTGGTATATTATAAGCCCAGCTACGATTTCTGGATCAAGAGTTATGGCCGTATTCAGTCACAGTTTTTTGATTATTTTTCCTCCAAATCTGATCAAAACAAGTTAATTTTGGCATAAAAAATTTAGTTGGCGGATTTCGACCCACTATATTTGTAGAACTCGAAAAGTGCTTCGATTTAGTATATTATAGGCCCAGCAATGATTTCTAGAGCAGGAGATATGGTCGTATTCAATCACAGTTTTTTGATATTTTTTCCTCCAAATCAGATCAAAAAAAGTTAATTTTCGCCAAAAAAATTTAGTTGGCAAATTTCACACAGGCTAATTTGTAGAACTCGAAAGGAGCTTCGATTTGGTATATTATTGGCCCAGCTATGATTTCTGGATCAAGAGTTATGGCCGTATTCAGTCACAGTTTTTCAATTTTTTTTCCTCCAAATCTGATGAAAAAAAGTTTATTTTGGCCTAAAAAATTTAGTTGGCCGATTTCGGCCCACCATATTTGTAGAGCTCGAAAAGAGCTTCGATTTGGTATATTTTAAGCCCAGCAACGATTTCTAGATCAAGAGTTATGGTCGTATTCAATCACAGTTTTTCGATATTTTTTCCTCCAAATCAGATCAAAAAAAGTTAATTTTGGCCAAAAAAATTTTGTTGGCAAATTTCACACAAGCTAATTTGTAGAACACGAAAGGAGCTTCGATTTGGTATATTATTGGCCCAGCTATGATTTCTGGATGAAGAGTTATGGCCGTATTCAGTCACAGTTTTTCAATTTTTTTTCCTCCAAATCTGATGAAAACAAGTTTATTTTGGCCTAAAAAATTTAGTTGGCCGATTTCGGCCAGCCTTATTTGTAGGGCTCAAAAAGGGCTTTGATTTGGTATATTATAAGCCCAGCTACGATTTCTGGATCAATAGTTATGGCCGTATTCAGTCACAGTTTTTCGATTATTTTTCCTCCAAATCTGATGAAAACAAGTTTATTTTGGCCTAAAAAATTTAGTTGGCCGATTTCGGCCCACCATATTTGTAGAGCTCGAAAAGAGCTTCGATTTGGTATATTATAGGCCCAGCAACGATTTCTAGATCAAGAGTTATGGTCGTATTCAATCACAGTTTTTCGATATTTTTTCCTCCAAATCAGATCAAAAAAAGTTAATTTTGGCCAAAAAAATTTAATTGGCAAATTTCACACAGGCTAATTTGTAGAACTCGAAAGAAGCTTCGATTTGGTATATTATTGGCCCAGCTATGATTTCTGGATGAAGAGTTATGGCCGTATTCAGTCACAGTTTTTCAATTTTTTTTCCTCCAAATCTGATGAAAACAAGTTTATTTTGGCCTAAAAAATTTAGTTGGCCGATTTCGGCCGGCCTTATTTGTAGGGCTCAAAAAGGGCTTTGATTTGGTATATTATAAGCCCAGCTACGATTTCTGGATCAAGAGTTATGGCCGTATTCAGTCATAGTTTTTCGATTATTTTTCCTCCAAATCTGATGAAAACAAGTTAATTTTGGCATAAAAAATTTAGTTGGCGCACACTAAATTTGTAGAACTCGAAAAGTGCTTCGATTTAGTATATAATAGGCCCAGCAATGATTTCTAGAGCAAGAGATATGGTCGTATTCAATCACAGTTTTTTGATATTTTTTCCTCCAAATCAGATCAAAAAAAGTTAATTTTCGCCAAAAAAATTTAGTTGGCAAATTTCACACAGGCTAATTTGTAGAACTCGAAAGGAGCTTCGATTTGGTATATTATTGGCCCAGCTACGATTTCTGGATCAAGAGTTATGGCCGTATTCAGTCACAGTTTTTCGATTTTTTTTCCTCCAAATCTGATGAAAACAAGTTAATTTTGGCCTAAAAAATTTAGTTGGCCGATTTCGGCCCACCATATTTGTAGAGCTCGAAAAGAGCTTCGATTTGGTATATTATAGGCCCAGCAACGATTTCTAGATCAAGAGTTATGGTCGTATTCAATCACAGTTTTTCGATATTTTTTCCTCCAAATCTGATGAAAAAAAGTTAATTTTGGCCTAAAAAATTTAGTTGGCAAATTTCGCCCAGGCTAATTTGTAGAGCTCGAAAGGAGCTTCGATTTGGTATATTATAGGCCCAGCTACGATTTCTGGATCAAGAGTTATGGCCGTATTCAGTCACAGTTTTTTGATTTTTTTTCCTCCAAATCTGATGAAAACAAGTTAATTTTGGCCTAAAAAATTTAGTTGGCCGATTTCGGCCCGCGTTATTTGTAGAGCTCGAAAGGAGCTTCGATTTGGTATATTATAGGCCCAGCTACGATTTCTGGATCAAGAGTTATGGCCGTATTCAGTCACAGTTTTTCGATTTTTTTTCCTCCAAATCTGATGAAAACAAGTTAATTTTGGCCTAAAAAATTTAGTTGACCGATTTCGGCCCACCATATTTGTAGAGCTCGAAAAGAGCTTCGATTTGGTATATTATAGGCCCAGCAACGATTTCTAGATCAAGAGTTATGGTCGTATTCAATCACAGTTTTTTGATATTTTTTCCTCCAAATCTGATGAAAAAAAGTTAATTTTGGCCAAAAAAATTTAGTTGGCAAATTTCACTCAGGCTAATTTGTAGAACTCGAAAGGAGCTTCGATTTGGTATATTATTGGCCCAGCTACGATTTCTGGATCAAGAGTTATGGCCGTATTCAGTCACAGTTTTTCAATTTTTTTTCCTCCAAATCTGATGAAAACAAGTTTATTTTGGCCTAAAAAATTTAGTTGGCCGATTTCGGCCCACCATATTTGTAGAGCTCGAAAAGAGCTTCGATTTGGTATATTATAGGCCCAGCAACGATTTCTAGATCAAGAGTTATGGTCGTATTCAATCACAGTTTTTCGATATTTTTTCCTCCAAATCTGATGAAAAAAAGTTTATTTTCGCCTAAAAAATTTAGTTGGCAAATTTCGCCTAGGCTAATTTGTAGAGCTCGAAAGGAGCTTCGATTTGGTATATTATAGGCCCAGCTACGATTTCTGGATCAAGAGTTATGGCCGTATTCAGTCACAGTTTTTCGATTTTTTTTCCTCCAAATCTGATGAAAACAAGTTATTTTGGCCTAAAAAATTTAGTTGGCAAATTTCGCCCAGGCTTATTTGTAGAGCTCGAAAGGAGCTTCGATTTGGTATATTATAGGCCCAGCTACGATTTCTGGATCAAGAGTTATGGCCGTATTCAGTCACAGTTTTTCGAGTTTTTTTTCCTCCAAATATGATGAAAACAAGTTAATTTTGGCCTAAAAAATTTAGTTGGCTGATTTCGGCCCACCATATTTGTAGAGCTCGAAAAGAGCTTCGATTTGGTATATTATAGGCCCAGCAACGATTTCTAGATCAAGAGTTATGGTCGTATTCAATCACAGTTTTTTTATATTTTTTCCTCCAAATCAGATGAAAAAAAGTTAATTTTGGCCAAAAAAATTTAGTTGGCAAATTTCACACAGGCTAATTTGTAGAACTCGAAAGGAGCTTCGATTTGGTATATTATTGGCCCAGCTATGATTTCTGGATCAAGAGTTATGGCCGTATTCAGTCACAGTTTTTCAATTTTTTTCCTCCAAATCTGATGAAAACAAGTTTATTTTGGCCTAAAAAATTTAGTTGGCCGATTTCGGCCCCCTATGTTTGTAGAGCTCGAAAAGAGCTTCGATTTGGTATAATATAGGACCAGCAACGATTTCTAGATCAAGAATTATGGTCGTATTCAATCACAGTTTTTCGATATTTTTTCCTCCAAATATGATGAAAAAAAGATAATTTTGGCCAAAAAAATTTAGTTGGCAAATTTCACTCAGGCTAATTTATAGAACTCGAAAGGAGCTTCGATTTGGTATACTATTGGCCCAGCTACGATTTCTAGATCAAGAGTTATGGCCGTATTCAGTCACAGTTTTTCGATTTTTTTTCCTCCAAATCTGATGAAAACAAGTTAATTTTGGCCTAAAAAATTTAGTTGGCCGATTTTGGCCCGCAATATTTGTAGAGCTCGAAAAGAGCTTCGATTTGGTATATTATAGGCCCAGCTACGATTTCTGGATCAAGAGTTATGATCGTATTTAATCACAGTTTTTCGATATTTTTTCCTCCAAATCTGATGAAAAAAAGTTTATTTTCGCCTAAAAAATTTAGTTGGCAAATTTCGCCTAGGCCAATTTGTAGAGCTCGAAAGGAGCTTCGATTTGGTATATTATAGGCCCAGCTACGATTTCTAGATCAAGAGTTATGGCCGTATTCAGTGACAATTTTTTGATTTTTTTCCTGCAAATCTGATGAAAACAAGTTTATTTTGGCCTAAAAAATTTAGTTGGCCGAGTTCGGCCTGCCTTACTCATAGAGCTCGAAAAGAGCTTCGATTTGGTATATTATAGGCCCAACTTCGATTTCTGGATCAAGAGTTATTGCCGTATTCAGTCACAGTATTTCGATTTTTTTTCCTCCAAATCTGATGAAAATAAGTTAATTTTGGCCTAAAAAATTTAGTTGGCAAATTTCGCCCAGGCAAATTTTTAGAGCTCGAAAGGAGCTTCAATTTTGTATATTATAGGCCCAGCTTCGATTTCTGGATCAAGAGTTATGGCCGTATTCAATCACAGTTTTTCGATTTTTTTTTCCTCCAAATCTGATGGAAACAAGTTAATTTTGGCCTAAAAAATTTAGTTGGCTGATTTCGGGCCGCTTTATTTGTAGAGCTCGAAAGGAGCTTCGATTTGCTATATTATAGGCCCAGCTACGATTTCTGGATCAAGAGTTATGGCCGTATTCAGTCACAGTTTTTCGATTTTTTTTCCTCCAAATCTGATGAAAACAAGTTAATTTTGGCCTAAAAAATTTAGTTGGCCGATTTCGGCCCACCTTATTTGTAGAGCTCGAAAGGAGCTTCGATTTGGTATATTATAGGCCCAGCTACGATTTCTGGATCAAGAGTTATGGCCGTATTTAGTCACAGTTTTTCGATTATTTTTCCTCCAAATCTGATGAAAACAAGTTAATTTTGCCCTAAAAAATTTAGTTGACTGATTTCGGCCCCCCATATTTGTAGAGCTCGAAAAGAGCTTCGATTTGTTATATTATAGGCCCAGCAACGATTTCTAGATCAAGAGTTATGGTCGTATTCAATCACTGTTTTTCGATATTTTTTCCTCCAAACGTGATGAAAAAAAGTTAATTTTGGCCAAAAAAATTTAGTTGGCAAATTTCACTCAGGCTAATTTGTAGAACTCGAAAGGAGCTTCGATTTGGTATAATATTGGCCCAGTTAGGATTTCTAGATCAAGAGTTATGGCCGTATTCAGTCACAGTTTTTTAATTTTTTTTCCTCCAAATCTGATGAAAACAAGTTTATTTTGGCCTAAAAACCTTAGTTGGCCGATTTCGGCCCACCATATTTGTAGAGCTCGAAAAGAGCTTCGATTTCGTATATTATAGGCCCAGCAACGATTTCTAGATCAAGAGTTATGGTCGTATTCAATCACAGTTTTTCGATATTTTTTCCTCCAAATCTGTTGAAAAAAAGTTTATTTTCGCCTAAAAAATTTAGTTGGCAAATTTCGCCTAGGCTAATTTGTAGAGCTCAAAAGGAGCATCGATTTGGTATATTATAGGCCCAGCTATGATTTCTGGATCAAGAGTTATGGCCGTATTCAGTAACAATTTTTCGATTTTTTTCATATCGGATGAAAACAAGTTAATTTTGGCCTAAAAAATTTAGTTGGCCGATTTCGGTCCGCCATGCTCTTTGAGCTCGAAAAGTGCTTCGATTTGGTATATTATCGGCCCAGCTACGATTTCTGGATCAAGAGTTATGGCCGTACTCAGTCACAGTTTTTCGATTTTTTTTCCGCGAAATCTGATGAAAACAAGTTAATTTTGGCCTAAAAAATTTAGTTGGCAAATTTCGCCCTAGCTAATTTGTAAAGCTCGAAAGGAGCTTCAATTTGGTATATTATAGGCCCAACTTCGATTTCTGGATCAAGACTTATGGCCGTATTCAGTCACAGTTTTGCGATTTTTTTTCCTCCAAATATGATGAAAACAAGTTAATTTTGGCCTAAAAAATTTAGTTGGCAAATTTCGCCTGGGCTAATTTGTAGAGCTCGAAAGGAGCTTCGATTTGGTATATTATAGGCCCAACTACGATTTCTGGATCAAGAGTTATGGCCGTATTCAGTCACAGTTTTTCGATTTTTTTCCTCCAAATATGATGAAAACAAGTTAATTTTGGCCTAAAAAATTTAGTTGGCAAATTTCGCCCAGGCTAATTTGTAGAGCTCGAAAGGAGCTTCGATTTGGTATATTATAGGCCCAATTACGATTTCTGGATCAAGAGTTATGGCCGTATTCAGTCACAGTTTTTCGATTTTTTTCCTCCAAATATGATGAAAAGAAGTTAATTTTGGCCTAAAAAATTTAGTTGGCAAATTTCGCCCAGGCTAATTTGTAAAGCTCAAAAGGAGCTTCGATTTGGTATATTATAGGCCCAGCAACGATTTCTAGATCAAGAGTTATGGTCGTATTCAATCACAGTTTTTCGATATTTTTTCCTCCAAATCTGTTGAGAAAAAGTTTATTTTCGCCTAAAAAATTTAGTTGGCAAATTTCGCCTAGGCTAATTTGTAGAGCTCGAAAGGAGCTTCGATTTGGTATATTATAGGCCCAACTACGATTTCTGGATCAAGAGTTATGGCCGTATTCAGTCACAGTTTTTCGATTTTTTTTCCTCCAAATCTGATGAAAACAAGTTAATTTTGGCCTAAAAAATTTAGTTGGCAAATTTCGCCCGGCTTATTTGTAGAGCTCGAAAGGAGCTTCGATTTGGTATATTATAGGCCCAGCTACGATTTCTGGATCAAGAGTTATGGCCGTATTCAGTCACAGTTTTTCGATTTTTTTTCCTCCAAATATGATGAAAACAAGTTAATTTTGGCCTAAAAAATTTAGTTGGCAAATTTCGGCCCGGCTAATTTGTAGAGCTCGAAAGGAGCTTCGATTTGGTATATTATAGGCCCAACTACGATTTCTGGATCAAGAGTTATGGCCGTATTCAGTCACAGTTTTTCGATTTTTTTTCCTCCAAATCTGATGAAAACAAGTTAATTTTGGCCTAAAAAATTTAGTTGGCAAATTTCGCCCAGGCTAATTTGTAAAGCTCAAAAGGAGCTTCGATTTGGTATATTATAGGCCCAGCAACGATTTCTAGATCAAGAGTTATGGTCGTATTCAATCACAGTTTTTCAATATTTTTTCCTCCAAATCTGATGAAAAAAAGTTTATTTTCGCCTAAAAAATTTAGTTGGTAAATTTCGCCTAGGCTAATTTGTAGAGCTCAAAAGGAGCTTCGATTTGGTATATTATAGGCCCAGCAACGATTTCTAGATCAAGAGTTATGGTCGTATTCAATCACAGTTTTTTGATATTTTTTCCTCCAAATCTGATGAAAAAAAGTTTATTTTCGCATAAAAAATTTAGCTGGCAAATTTCGCCTAGGCTAATTTGTAGAGCTCGAAAGGAGCTTCGATTTGGTATATTATAGGCCCAACTACGATTTCTGGATCAAGAGTTATGGCCGTATTCAGTCACAGTTTTTCGATTTTTTTTCCTCCAAATCTGATGAAAACAAGTTAATTTTGGCCTAAAAAATTTAGTTGGCAAATTTCGCCCAGGCTATTTGTAGAGCTCGAAAGGAGCTTCGATTTGGTATATTATAGGCCCAGCTACGATTTCTGGATCAAGAGTTATGGCCGTATTCAGTCACAGTTTTTCGATTTTTTTCCTCCAAATCTGATGAAAACAAGTTAATTTTGGCAAAAATTTAGTTGGCAAATTTCGCCCAGGCTAATTGTAGAGCTCGAAGGGCTTCGATTTGGTATATTATAGGCCCACTACGATTTCTGGATCAAGAGTTATGGCCGTATTCAGTCACAGTTTTTCGATTTTTTTTCCTCCAAATATGATGAAAACAAGTTAATTTTGGCCTAAAAAATTTAGTTGGCAAATTTCGCCCAGGCTAATTTGTAAAGCTCAAAGGAGCTTCGATTTGGTATATTATAGGCCCAGCAACGATTTCTAGATCAAGAGTTATGGTCGTATTCAATCACAGTTTTTCAATATTTTTTCCTCCAAATCTGATGAAAAAAGTTTATTTTCGCCTAAAAAATTTAGTTGGTAAATTTCGCCTAGGCTAATTTGTAGAGCTCAAAGGAGCTTCGATTTGGTATATTATAGGCCCAGCAACGATTTCTAGATCAAGAGTTATGGTCGTATTCAATCACAGTTTTTTGATATTTTTTCCTCCAAATCTGATGAAAAAAAGTTTATTTTCGCATAAAAAATTTAGCTGGCAAATTTCGCCTAGGCTAATTTGTAGAGCTCGAAAGGAGCTTCGATTTGGTATATTATAGGCCCAACTACGATTTCTGCATCAAGAGTTATGGCCGTATTCAGTCACAGTTTTCTGATTTTTTTTCCTCCAAATATGATGAAAAGAAGTTAATTTTGGCCTAAAAAATTTAGTTGGCAAATTTCGCCCAGGCTAATTTGTAAAGCTCAAAAGGAGCTTCGATTTGGTATATTATAGGCCCAGCAACAATTTCTAGATCAAGAGTTATGGTCGTATTCAATCACAGTTTTTCAATATTTTTTCCTCCAAATCTGATGAAAAAAAGTTTATTTTCGCCAAAAAAATTTAGTTGGCAAATTTCGCCTAGACTAATTTGTAGAGCTCAAAAGGAGCTTCGATTTGGTATATTATAGGCCCAACTACGATTTCTGGATCAAGAGTTATGGCCGTATTCAGTCACAGTTTTTCGATTTTTTTTCCTCCAAATCTGATGAAAACAAGTTAATTTTGGCCTAAAAAATTTAGTTGGCAAATTTCGCCCTGGCTAATTTGTAGAGCTCGAAAGGAGCTTCGATTTGGTATATTATAGGCCCAACTACGATTTCTGGATCAAGAGTTATGGCCGTATTCAGTCACAGTTTTTTGATTTTTTTTCCTCCAAATCTGATGAAAACAAGTTAATTTTGGCCTAAAAAATTTAGTTGGCCGATTTCGGCCCGCCTTATTTGTAGAGCTCGAAAGGAGCTTCGATTTGGTATATTATAGGCCCAGCTACGATTTCTGGATCAAGAGTTATGGCCGTATTCAGTCACAGTTTTTCGATTATTTTTCCTCCAAATCTGATGAAAACAAGTTAATTTTGGCCTAAAAAATTTAGTTGACCGATTTCGGCCCACCATATTTGTAGAGCTCGAAAAGAGCTTCGAATTGGTATATTATAGGCCTAGCAACGATTTCTAGATCAAGAGTTATGGTCGTATTCAATCACAGTTTTTTGATATTTTTTCCTCCAAATATGATGAAAAAAAGATAATTTTGGCAAAAAAAATTTAGTTGGCAAATTTCACTCAGGCTAATTTGTAGAACTCGAAAGGAGCTTCGATTTGGTATATTATTGGCCCAGCTACGATTTCTGGATCAAGAGTTATGGCCGTATTCAGTCACAGTTTTTTAATTTTTTTTCCTCCAAATCTGATGAAAACAAGTTTATTTTGGCCTAAAAAATTTAGTTGGCCGATTTCGGCCCACCATATTTGTAGAGCTCGAAAAGAGCTTCGATTTGGTATATTATAGGCCCAGCAACGATTTCTAGATCAAGAGTTATGGTCGTATTCAATCACAGTTTTTCGATATTTTTTCCTCCAAATCTGATGAAAAAAAGTTTATTTTGGCCTAAAAAATTTAGTTGGCAAATTTCGCCCAGGCTAATTTGTAGAGCTCGAAAGGAGCTTCGATTTGGTATATTATAGGCCCAGCTACGATTTCTGGATCAAGAGTTATGGCCGTATTCAGTCACAGTTTTTCGATTTTTTTTCCTCCAAATCTGATGAAAACAAGTTAATTTTGGCCTAAAAAATTTAGTTGGCAAATTTCGCCCAGGCTAATTTGTAGAGCTCGAAAGGAGCTTCGATTTGGTATATTATAGGCCCAGCTACGATTTCTGGATCAAGAGTTATGGCCGTATTCAGTCACAGTTTTTCGAGTTTTTTTTCCTCCAAATATGATGAAAACAAGTTAATTGTGGCCTAAAAAATTTAGTTGACTGATTTCGGCCCACCATATTTGTAGAGCTCGAAAAGAGCTTCGATTTGGTACATTATAGGCCCAGCAATGATTTCTAGATCAAGAGTTATGGTCGTATTCAATCACAGTTTTTTTATATTTTTTCCTCCAAATCAGATCAAAAAAAGTTAATTTTGGCCAAAAAAATTTAGTTGGCAAATTTCACACAGGCTAATTTGTAGAACTCGAAAGGAGCTTCGATTTGGTATATTATTGGCCCAGCTATGATTTCTGGATGAAGAGTTATGGCCGTATTCAGTCACAGTTTTTCAATTTTTTTCCTCCAAATCTGATGAAAACAAGTTTATTTTGGCCTAAAAAATTTAGTTGGCCGATTTCGGCCCCCTATGTTTGTAGAGCTCGAAAAGAGCTTCGATTTGGTATAATATAGGACCAGCAACGATTTCTAGATCAAGAATTATGGTCGTATTCAATCACAGTTTTTCGATATTTTTTCCTCCAAATATGATGAAAAAAAGATAATTTTGGCCAAAAAAATTTAGTTGGCAAATTTCACTCAGGCTAATTTATAGAACTCGAAAGGAGCTTCGATTTGGTATACTATTGGCCCAGCTACGATTTCTAGATCAAGAGTTATGGCCGTATTCAGTCACAGTTTTTCAATTTTTTTTCCTCCAAATCTGATGAAAACAAGTTAATTTTGGCCTAAAAAATTTAGTTGGCCGATTTTGGCCCACCATATTTGTAGAGCTCGAAAAGAGCTTCGATTTGGTATATTATAGGCCCAGCAACGATTTCTAGATCAAGAGTTATGGTCGTATTCAATCACAGTTTTTCGATATTTTTTCCTCCAAATCTGATGAAAAAAAGTTTATTTTCGCCTAAAAAATTTAGTTGGCAAATTTCGCCTAGGCCAATTTGTAGAGCTCGAAAGGAGCTTCGATTTGGTATATTATAGGCCCAGCTACGATTTCTAGATCAAGAGTTATGGCCGTATTCAGTGACAATTTTTTGATTTTTTTCCTGCAAATCTGATGAAAACAAGTTTATTTTGGCCTAAAAAATTTAGTTGGCCGAGTTCGGCCTGCCTTACTCATAGAGCTCGAAAAGAGCTTCGATTTGGTATATTATAGGCCCAACTTCGATTTCTGGATCAAGAGTTATTGCCGTATTCAGTCACAGTATTTCGATTTTTTTTCCTCCAAATCTGATGAAAATAAGTTAATTTTGGCCTAAAAAATTTAGTTGGCAAATTTCGCCCAGGCAAATTTTTAGAGCTCGAAAGGAGCTTCAATTTTGTATATTATAGGCCCAGCTTCGATTTCTGGATCAAGAGTTATGGCCGTATTCAATCACAGTTTTTCGATTTTTTTTTCCTCCAAATCTGATGGAAACAAGTTAATTTTGGCCTAAAAAATTTAGTTGGCTGATTTCGGGCCGCTTTATTTGTAGAGCTCGAAAGGAGCTTCGATTTGCTATATTATAGGCCCAGCTACGATTTCTGGATCAAGAGTTATGGCCGTATTCAGTCACAGTTTTTCGATTTTTTTTCCTCCAAATCTGATGAAAACAAGTTAATTTTGGCCTAAAAAATTTAGTTGGCCGATTTCGGCCCACCTTATTTGTAGAGCTCGAAAGGAGCTTCGATTTGGTATATTATAGGCCCAGCTACGATTTCTGGATCAAGAGTTATGGCCGTATTTAGTCACAGTTTTTCGATTATTTTTCCTCCAAATCTGATGAAAACAAGTTAATTTTGCCCTAAAAAATTTAGTTGACTGATTTCGGCCCCCCATATTTGTAGAGCTCGAAAAGAGCTTCGATTTGTTATATTATAGGCCCAGCAACGATTTCTAGATCAAGAGTTATGGTCGTATTCAATCACTGTTTTTCGATATTTTTTCCTCCAAACGTGATGAAAAAAAGTTAATTTTGGCCAAAAAAATTTAGTTGGCAAATTTCACTCAGGCTAATTTGTAGAACTCGAAAGGAGCTTCGATTTGGTATAATATTGGCCCAGTTAGGATTTCTAGATCAAGAGTTATGGCCGTATTCAGTCACAGTTTTTTAATTTTTTTTCCTCCAAATCTGATGAAAACAAGTTTATTTTGGCCTAAAAACCTTAGTTGGCCGATTTCGGCCCACCATATTTGTAGAGCTCGAAAAGAGCTTCGATTTCGTATATTATAGGCCCAGCAACGATTTCTAGATCAAGAGTTATGGTCGTATTCAATCACAGTTTTTCGATATTTTTTCCTCCAAATCTGTTGAAAAAAAGTTTATTTTCGCCTAAAAAATTTAGTTGGCAAATTTCGCCTAGGCTAATTTGTAGAGCTCAAAAGGAGCATCGATTTGGTATATTATAGGCCCAGCTATGATTTCTGGATCAAGAGTTATGGCCGTATTCAGTAACAATTTTTCGATTTTTTTCATATCGGATGAAAACAAGTTAATTTTGGCCTAAAAAATTTAGTTGGCCGATTTCGGTCCGCCATGCTCTTTGAGCTCGAAAAGTGCTTCGATTTGGTATATTATCGGCCCAGCTACGATTTCTGGATCAAGAGTTATGGCCGTACTCAGTCACAGTTTTTCGATTTTTTTTCCGCGAAATCTGATGAAAACAAGTTAATTTTGGCCTAAAAAATTTAGTTGGCAAATTTCGCCCTAGCTAATTTGTAAAGCTCGAAAGGAGCTTCAATTTGGTATATTATAGGCCCAACTTCGATTTCTGGATCAAGACTTATGGCCGTATTCAGTCACAGTTTTGCGATTTTTTTTCCTCCAAATATGATGAAAACAAGTTAATTTTGGCCTAAAAAATTTAGTTGGCAAATTTCGCCTGGGCTAATTTGTAGAGCTCGAAAGGAGCTTCGATTTGGTATATTATAGGCCCAACTACGATTTCTGGATCAAGAGTTATGGCCGTATTCAGTCACAGTTTTTCGATTTTTTTCCTCCAAATATGATGAAAACAAGTTAATTTTGGCCTAAAAAATTTAGTTGGCAAATTTCGCCCAGGCTAATTTGTAGAGCTCGAAAGGAGCTTCGATTTGGTATATTATAGGCCCAATTACGATTTCTGGATCAAGAGTTATGGCCGTATTCAGTCACAGTTTTCCGATTTTTTTCCTCCAAATATGATGAAAAGAAGTTAATTTTGGCCTAAAAAATTTAGTTGGCAAATTTCGCCCAGGCTAATTTGTAAAGCTCAAAAGGAGCTTCGATTTGGTATATTATAGGCCCAGCAACGATTTCTAGATCAAGAGTTATGGTCGTATTCAATCACAGTTTTTCGATATTTTTTCCTCCAAATCTGTGAGAAAAAGTTTATTTTCGCCTAAAAAATTTAGTTGGCAAATTTCGCCTAGGCTAATTTGTAGAGCTCGAAAGGAGCTTCGATTTGGTATATTATAGGCCCAACTACGATTTCTGGATCAAGAGTTATGGCCGTATTCAGTCACAGTTTTTCGATTTTTTTTCCTCCAAATCTGATGAAAACAAGTTAATTTTGGCCTAAAAAATTTAGTTGGCAAATTTCGCCCGGCTAATTTGTAGAGCTCGAAAGGAGCTTCGATTTGGTATATTATAGGCCCAGCTACGATTTCTGGATCAAGAGTTATGGCCGTATTCAGTCACAGTTTTTCGATTTTTTTTCCTCCAAATCTGATGAAAACAAGTTAATTTTGGCCTAAAAAATTTAGTTGGCAAATTTCGGCCCGGCTTATTTGTAGAGCTCGAAAGGAGCTTCGATTTGGTATATTATAGGCCCAGCTACGATTTCTGGATCAAGAGTTATGGCCGTATTCAGTCACAGTTTTTCGATTTTTTTTCCTCCAAATCTGATGAAAACAAGTTAATTTTGGCCTAAAAAATTTAGTTGGCAAATTTCGCCCAGGCTAATTTGTAGAGCTCAAAAGGAGCTTCGATTTGGTATATTATAGGCCCAGCAACGATTTCTAGATCAAGAGTTATGGTCGTATTCAATCACAGTTTTTCAATATTTTTTCCTCCAAATCTGATGAAAAAAAGTTTATTTTCGCCTAAAAAATTTAGTTGGTAAATTTCGCCTAGGCTAATTTGTAGAGCTCGAAAGGAGCTTCGATTTGGTATATTATAGGCCCAGCAACGATTTCTAGATCAAGAGTTATGGTCGTATTCAATCACAGTTTTTTGATATTTTTTCCTCCAAATCTGATGAAAAAAAGTTTATTTTCGCATAAAAAATTTAGCTGGCAAATTTCGCCTAGGCTAATTTGTAGAGCTCGAAAGGAGCTTCGATTTGGTATATTATAGGCCCAACTACGATTTCTGGATCAAGAGTTATGGCCGTATTCAGTCACAGTTTTTCGATTTTTTCCTCCAAATCTGATGAAAACAAGTTAATTTTGGCCTAAAAAATTTAGTTGGCAAATTTCGCCCTGGCTATTTGTAGAGCTCGAAAGGAGCTTCGATTTGGTATATTATAGGCCCAACTCGATTTCTGGATCAAGAGTTATGGCGTATTCAGTCACAGTTTTTCGATTTTTTTCCTCCAAATATGATGAAAACAAGTTAATTTTGGCAAAAATTTAGTTGGCAAATTTCGCCCAGGCTAATTGTAGAGCTCGAAGGGCTTCGATTTGGTATATTATAGGCCCACTACGATTTCTGGATCAAGAGTTATGGCCGTATTCAGTCACAGTTTTTCGATTTTTTTTCCTCCAAATCTGATGAAAACAAGTTAATTTTGGCCTAAAAAATTTAGTTGGCAAATTTCGCCCAGGCTAATTTGTAGAGCTCAAAGGAGCTTCGATTTGGTATATTATAGGCCCAGCAACGATTTCTAGATCAAGAGTTATGGTCGTATTCATCACAGTTTTTCAATATTTTTTCCTCCAAATCTGATGAAAAAAGTTTATTTTCGCCTAAAAAATTTAGTTGGTAAATTTCGCCTAGGCTAATTTGTAGAGCTCAAAGGAGCTTCGATTTGGTATATTATAGGCCCAGCAACGATTTCTAGATCAAGAGTTATGGTCGTATTCAATCACAGTTTTTTGATATTTTTTCCTCCAAATCTGATGAAAAAAAGTTTATTTTCGCATAAAAAATTTAGCTGGCAAATTTCGCCTAGGCTAATTTGTAGAGCTCGAAAGGAGCTTCGATTTGGTATATTATAGGCCCAACTACGATTTCTGCATCAAGAGTTATGGCCGTATTCAGTCACAGTTTTCTGATTTTTTTTCCTCCAAATATGATGAAAAGAAGTTAATTTTGGCCTAAAAAATTTAGTTGGCAAATTTCGCCCAGGCTAATTTGTAAAGCTCAAAAGGAGCTTCGATTTGGTATATTATAGGCCCAGCAACAATTTCTAGATCAAGAGTTATGGTCGTATTCAATCACAGTTTTTCAATATTTTTTCCTCCAAATCTGATGAAAAAAAGTTTATTTTCGCCAAAAAAATTTAGTTGGCAAATTTCGCCTAGACTAATTTGTAGAGCTCAAAAGGAGCTTCGATTTGGTATATTATAGGCCCAACTACGATTTCTGGATCAAGAGTTATGGCCGTATTCAGTCACAGTTTTTCGATTTTTTTTCCTCCAAATCTGATGAAAACAAGTTAATTTTGGCCTAAAAAATTTAGTTGGCAAATTTCGCCCTGGCTAATTTGTAGAGCTCGAAAGTAGCTTCGATTTGGTATATCATAGGCCCAACTTCGATTTCTGGATCAAGAGTTATGGCCGTATTCAGTCACAGTTTTCTGATTTTTTTTCTTCCAAATCAGATGAAAACAAGTTAATTTTGGCCTAAAAAATTTAGTTGGCCGATTTCGGCCCGCCTTATTTGTAGAGCTCGAAAGGAGCTTCGATTTGGTATATTATAGGCCCAGCTACGATTTCTGGATCAAGAGTTATGGCCGTATTCAGTCACAGTTTTTCGATTATTTTTCCTCCAAATCTGATGAAAACAAGTTAATTTTGGCCTAAAAAATTTAGTTGACCGATTTCGGCCCACCATATTTGTAGAGCTCGAAAAGGGGTTCGAATTGGTATATTATAGGCCTAGCAACGATTTCTAGATCAAGAGTTATGGTCGTATTCAATCACAGTTTTTTGATATTTTTTCCTCCAAATATGATGAAAAAAAGATAATTTTGGCAAAAAAAATTTAGTTGGCAAATTTCACTCAGGCTAATTTGTAGAACTCGAAAGGAGTTTCGATTTGCTATATTATTGGCCCAGCTACGATTTCTAGATCAAGAGTTATGGCCGTATTCAGTCACAGTTTTTTAATTTTTTTTCCTCCAAATCTGATGAAAACAAGTTTATTTTGGCCTAAAAAACTTAGTGGGCCGATTTCGGCCCACCATATTTGTAGAGCTCGAAAAGAGCTTCGATTTGGTATATTTTAGGGCCAGCAACGATTTCTAGATCAAGAGTTATGGTCGTATTCAATCACAGTTTTTCGATATTTTTTCCTCCAAATCTGTTGAAAAAAAGTTTATTTTCGCCTAAAAAATTTAGTTGGCAAATTTCGCCTAGGCTAATTTGTAGAGCTCGAAAGGAGCTTCGATTTGGTATATTATAGGCCCAACTACGATTTCTGGATCAAGAGTTATGGCCGTATTCAGTCACAGTTTTTCGATTTTTTTTCCTCCAAATCTGATGAAAACAAGTTAATTTTGGCCTAAAAAATTTAGTTGGCAAATTTCGCCCTGGCTAATTTGTAGAGCTCGAAAGGAGCTTCGATTTGGTATATTATAGGCCCAGCTACGATTTCTGGATCAAGAGTTATGGCCGTATTCAGTCACAGTTTTTCGATTTTTTTTCCTCCAAATCTGATGAAAACAAGTTAATTTTGGCCTAAAAAATTTAGTTGGCCGATTTCGGCCCACCATATTTGTAGAGCTCGAAAAGAGCTTCGATTTGGTATATTATAGGCCCAGCAACGATTTCTAGATCAAGAGTTATGGTCGTATTCAATCACAGTTTTTCGATATTTTTTCCTCCAAATCTGATGAAAAAAAGTTAATTTTGGCCAAAAAAATTTAGTTGGCAAATTTCACTCAGGCTAATTTGTAGAACTCGAAAGGAGCTTCGATTTGGTATATTATTGGCCCAGCTACGATTTCTGGATCAAGAGTTATGGCCGTATTCAGTCACAGTTTTTCAATTTTTTTCCTCCAAATCTGATGAAAACAAGTTTATTTTGGCCTAAAAAATTTAGTTGGCCGATTTCGGCCCCCTATATTTGTAGAGCTCGAAAAGAGCTTCGATTTGGTATATTATAGGCCCAGCAACGATTTCTAGATCAAGAGTTATGGTCGTATTCAATCACAGTTTTTCGATATTTTTTCCTCCAAATCTGATGAAAAAAAGTTAATTTTGGCCAAAAAAATTTAGTTGGCAAATTTCACTCAGGCTAATTTGTAGAACTCGAAAGGAGCTTCGATTTGGTATATTATTGGCCCAGCTACGATTTCTGGATCAAGAGTTATGGCCGTATTCAGTCACAGTTTTTCAATTTTTTTTCCTCCAAATCTGATGAAAACAAGTTAATTTTGGCCTAAAAAATTTAGTTGGCCGATTTTGGCCCACCATATTTGTAGAGCTCGAAAAGAGCTTCGATTTGGTATATTATAGGCCCAGCAACGATTTCTAGATCAAGAGTTATGGTCGTATTCAATCACAGTTTTTCGATATTTTTTCCTCCAAATCTGATGAAAAAAAGTTTATTTTGGCCTAAAAAATTTAGTTGGCAAATTTCGCCTAGGCTAATTTGTAGAGCTCGAAAGGAGCTTCGATTTGGTATATTATAGGCCCAGCTACGATTTCTAGATCAAGAGTTATGGCCGTATTCAGTCACAGTTTTTTGATTTTTTTCCTCCAAATCTGATGAAAACAAGTTAATTTTGGCCTAAAAAATTTAGTTGGCCGATTTCGGCCTGCCTTATTTGTAGAGCTCGAAAAGAGCTTCGATTTGGTATATTATAGGCCCAGCTACGATTTCTGGATCAAGAGTTATGGCCGTATTCAGTCACAGTTTTTCGATTTTTTTTCCTCCAAATCTGATGAAAACAAGTTAATTTTGGCCTAAAAAATTTAGTTGGCAAATTTCGCCCAGGCTAATTTGTAGAGCTCGAAAGGAGCTTCGATTTGGTATATTATAGGCCCAGCTTCGATTTCTGGATCAAGAGTTATGGCCGTATTCAATCACAGTTTTTCGATTTTTTTTCCTCCAAATCTGATGAAAACAAGTTAATTTTGGCCTAAAAAATTTAGTTGGCCGATTTCGGGCCGCTTTATTTGTAGAGCTCGAAAGGAGCTTCGATTTGGTATATTATAGGCCCAGCTACGATTTCTGGATCAAGAGTTATGGCCGTATTCAGTCACAGTTTTTCGATTTTTTTTCCTCCAAATCTGATGAAAACAAGTTAATTTTGGCCTAAAAAATTTAGTTGGCCGATTTCGGCCCACCTTATTTGTAGAGCTCGAAAGGAGCTTCGATTTGGTATATTATAGGCCCAGCTACGATTTCTGGATCAAGAGTTATGGCCGTATTCAGTCACAGTTTTTCGATTATTTTTCCTCCAAATCTGATGAAAACAAGTTAATTTTGGCCTAAAAAATTTAGTTGGCCGATTTCGGCCCACCATATTTGTAGAGCTCGAAAAGAGCTTCGATTTGGTATATTATAGGCCCAGCAACGATTTCTAGATCAAGAGTTATGGTCGTATTCAATCACAGTTTTTCGATATTTTTTCCTCCAAATCTGATGAAAAAAAGTTAATTTTGGCCAAAAAAATTTAGTTGGCAAATTTCACTCAGGCTAATTTGTAGAACTCGAAAGGAGCTTCGATTTGGTATATTATTGGCCCAGCTACGATTTCTGGATCAAGAGTTATGGCCGTATTCAGTCACAGTTTTTCAATTTTTTTTCCTCCAAATCTGATGAAAACAAGTTTATTTTGGCCTAAAAAATTTAGTTGGCCGATTTCGGCCCACCATATTTGTAGAGCTCGAAAAGAGCTTCGATTTGGTATATTATAGGCCCAGCAACGATTTCTAGATCAAGAGTTATGGTCGTATTCAATCACAGTTTTTCGATATTTTTTCCTCCAAATCTGATGAAAAAAAGTTTATTTTCGCCTAAAAAATTTAGTTGGCAAATTTCGCCTAGGCTAATTTGTAGAGCTCGAAAGGAGCTTCGATTTGGTATATTATAGGCCCAGCTACGATTTCTGGATCAAGAGTTATG